>JANHAO010001207.1:0-34378 GCA_026873985.1 Saraca asoca
AAAAAAATGTGAAAATTTATGAAGATGCAATCAAAATCACAAGTAGCATTGTTGAAGAAAATCGAGTAGAATAGCTATTAGAATCGAGAAGTTTAGGTGAGAAAGATTCGATTTGACTTGAGGAAATTTAGCTAAAAATGTGAGTTTACTCTAAAAAATGTGCAACATGTTAGGAAGTCCAAATGTAAACATGATCAGGATCATGATTGGAATAAAAAAAATAGGGTAGGAAGAATCAATTTGAATCACATAAATCTAGTTTAAATTTTGATTCATATTATAAGAATAAAATTGCTGGGTTTTTGTAAGCATGATTGCAAGTTCAGTTTAAAGAACTACAAGTCGACTTGCACGAGCAGGAATTGCATGACAATAGTAGAAAAATAGGGGAAGCAACTTCCAATTCTACACTACGTCATAGGTTCTCAACACATGTTTTAAGAGCTTAAACAAGCATGAAACTCAGCTATTTCAACAGAAAACTAGTCATTATATCAACAAACCCATTTAGTCTCAAGCTTTGCCACACAAACACAAAAAAAAAAAGCCATTTTGTCAACTTACAACAATAATCAATAGATCACAAGCAATAAAGATACTATACTTCATAAGAATGGTAAGAATTACTCACATATAAACTAGAAACACAAGATCACTACTGATCCCACAAAAAATCCTCAATACTTTTCATAAACAAAAGGAAGAGCCTATGAACTTTCTCAGCTATTTCAAGGATTTTTTTTCTTTTAGCAAACAATTATATACCATTTGTTTATGGTTCCATTCCAAAGAACCAAGCTAAACATACAAGCTTTAAGCTCTAAAATTTTAGAAAAATTGCATGAGTTCTTGAAATGAACAGTTACATAAATAGTGACTATAAACTTTAAAAATTTAGATCTCTAGCTATACTTAGTGAATCAATATGATTTTGATGTCAAAATGAAGAGGAAGAAGAGAAGATTTAGCTATCAAATTAAGAGAAAATAATAAGAAGAGATGAAGGACTTACTTGAGGAGAGAGAGTGTGAGTGTAATGAGAAAAGCTTTAGGCTTAGAGAAGAAAAACAAAGTTGCATGGGTTGCAATGCAACCAATTTTGGCTTAAAAGAAGAAAAGGAAGTTAGTTGAGGAAAATGGTAAAATGGGAAGAAAGGAAGTCAATCTTTTTCCTTTGACTTTCTCTTAATATTTTCTTATTTTGTCTTCAGTTTTGAGTCTAAATTTAACATACTTACCACTTGCCAGCGACCATGAAATTTTAATACAAATTAGTTAAATTAAATACCTTTATAATGGCTTTAAATTTTTACTTGCTAGGCACCCATAGCCCTAGTTTTGATTTATCTAAATTTTTCTAAAAATTAAATCTCAAAACCATGAATTTTATTTCTTGAGCATCCACAATGAGAATTTCAATGAATTTCTAAAATTCATATAATCTATTTTGAATATATCTAGCCTTTTCATAGCTCAAGATTTATAGTTTTAAAATTCTTAAAAAAATTTCTAAATTTACTTTAGTAGATTTTTCCAAAAAGCCATTTTTTTGCTAGAATAATTTCTCCTTTTTTAAAAAAAAAGTTTTGGAATATTATAGTGTATCTCTACCTCATCATCTATGGGCCTTAAGTCAATGAGTGACTACATACCTATCTTCTGAATGTAGGCCACCATCCTCCGATCAAGGATTTCTTCCATTTTGCTTAGGTCTCCTTTCTCACTTTTTGTGTCACTTGGGCAGTAATCTCTATAGTAGGATCCCTCATAAAAAGTAATGATCCTCAAATATGCTTAATAATCCTCCAAAATAGGCCCTAAGACCCACTCCTCCCTTAATCCCCTAACATGTTGGGATGCTCTTGAGTTCCTAACATAGTTATCAAAATGTTTATCCTTTCGGATGAAGTAAACTTTCCTTGGGTTGATTGTTGCATGAGAGAATCCTGTGGCATACAATTAAGAATATTTATTAGCATTTAAACTTATAATTACTTAAGCAATTAATACTTGCAAATTACTTACAATTTTCTTGGCAACTATCTAGCTTTCTTCTGTCATATAGTCACATTTTTTGTTGACCATGGCTCTCTTGGACAATTCATGCTGAGACATGGAATTACTTACGAATCAAATTGATTAGAAGATTGTTGTCCTGTATGCTCTTCCTTCACTAAACCTTACTCAAGCTTCTTATATCCACCACAAGACAACCTATATTTATATTTATTTTTTGTTTGTCTCTCCCTATTGGCTGCATTCATACCCTATTAACAAAAAAATAGTTAATAAGATGTTCAAATTAATTATAATATATAGTTGAAAAAAATATGAAGTAAGATGACCAAACTTACCTAAAAAGCCTCACATTGGCACTATTTCAAAAAATCATCCCACACTTGTTGATTGAGAAAGTTATATTTCTTAAAAGGGTTTTCATCACTCTTCCTCTTGACAGTCATGTGATCCTTTGTTAACTGGTTTTTGAAGTCCTTCCACTGCTTTCTGGCAAGCTTTAAAACTTCTTTTTTTGCTCCCCACATCAATATCAAATGTGATCTACAAGGCAACACACACATAGATTATACTTATATACAATTATTCTAAGAAGATAGTTATACAATCTTAAAGACAAATTGAAGAAAAGTAGTATATGCCCCAAATATTCTCCTTGATGTCCTTTGGTACTTCTTTCCATTGTTAATAATAATTGGCACTTTGGTGCATCCTAACATTTCAATATAACTCCTATATTTTGATGAACCATCCCTAATTGCCTGACCCTTGGCATTGAAGTCAACTTTCATCTTCTTTCCTCTACTATGGATAAAGGTCATTCCCTTCATAAGGGGTACCCTTATCAATATGTTGAGAAGGATCCATATTACTATTTAAAGGGAAAAAAGACAAAGAAGTTAACCTCACAAAAATTATTCATGATAGGATGCACAATTAGTATTAAAAATAAAGATAATTAGTAGCTTCTACCATCACATTGTGATTCATTAGTATTAATATATGGAATTAATTTAAAAAAAATTTAGTATTTGATATCAAATTAGAAGTATCTTTTTCATTTATGATTTAGAACCACTATCTTTATGGCAACTCAATAGGCATCTTTTAAAATTATACTTTGTGGCAATCATCAACTAAAATTGCAAGCATGGCATGAAATTCAACTAAAAATATCATTGAAAATCTATTTAAACTATGATGTCTTTTCTAATTTTACAATAAAATTTAATTCTAGAAATGAATATAGAATAATGTTTCTTGTACATTTCTATGTGTGTGAGAATAATTAGGATTGAACTAGGCACACATACATCATTGTCTTATGTAGTCATTAGTATTGATTTTTTTAACATATAACAAGAGTGACACATAACTGAATATGTACAAAATATTTTAGATTATAGTAAGTTTTTCACTCTATATATCTTTTGCTTTCGTACCAATTTAACACCAATCAATGGGTTTAGTTACTTAATTTTCCAATTATGAGATGTTTACATGTGCACATATAATTTTAATTAGCTCTCCCACCTATTTATAAGACTATAACCAAAAGATATCAAACATCTACAATGATTTATTTTCTTAGAAAATAGGATTCATGAATGAAGGGTAGGTTAGCAAGCTCTTTCATATTATTGATGTTGGTGGGTTATTTAGATTATTTAAGTTAATTTCAAGTTTTAGAGTCACACATAGAGTGATAATGTTAAGTTCCTTGACACTTGATCTAATATTTTAGTTTTGACCTAATGTTGTAGCATGCATGAAATTCTTCAATAGTCTAGAAGCAATTGCTATAATATTTTCATTTACGTTAGAAAGGCACTCTCACTATATCTATTACATGTGAAATTTAGATAATCCTTAATGGGCTGGCATGTGGCCCGAGGGTGGCAAGAATTCAACTCACAAGACGCACAAAGTACTATGTCCCTAGCTCGCACCGCTAGTAACCTCCTTTGCTCGAGCTCACGCCAGCAAGAGTGAGCTTGATCTCATCACTTCGAAGATAGTAGCTTCCCCAGACCAAAGGATCTGACCTATGAGGTATGACCAGTAGCCTGGGAGCTCGTTAAGCAGAAGTCTAGTGTATGAACTGCTTAACAGACATGCTGGACCCACCTGCAAAAGCTAACTTACATGATTTCACTTTATCTATCCTGACTTGTACATTAAATACTTGATGTAATAGATTTACTACATGTAAAATTACATTTGTAACCTCCTTTCCTCTAGAAATAAAAGGAAGGAGATGCACGTTAGAGAAGGCTGAGGCCAATATAATGAAACTCTATAAAAACACTTTCAAACTAATACATTACCGTGGACGTAGGGTCTGGTTCTATCTGAATTTGGCTGAACTACATTAAAAAGCTCTGTGTTTTTTGTTGCTCTTCCTATTCTTCTCGCTTTCTTGGTTCATTTACTACCTTAGAACCAAATTATAGTTTGAGATCCTAAAAGAATCCTCCATTGGCTAGAGTTTGACTTAGAACTAGATTCCATCATCAACATTTTGGCATCATCTGTGGGGATCTCATCTGTTCTGGTTCATTCTCTGTTAAAATGGCCAAAGGAAGAGCCATTAGAGCTTCACACGCACTGCTTAATCCTCCAGAAGATCATGTGTCTATGGCTGACTCCTCCACCGCTCCCATCATTGGCGCTACCACTGGTTTGCCCCCGACTAATTTTGTTCAGCCTGTTGTCATTGCCAACGGCACCGATGGAGTGCAGATTTGGCTCTAGTGCCAGGAAAAATTGGAAAACATGATGGGAGAACTAATCAAAGTAGTCATGATGCTAGCACAAGGTGTGTAGAAGTAGGCCGAAGTAGCAATGCCCGTGAATGTTCACCAGTAATAGCAAGTTGGACGTCCGGCAACATCAATCAAGAAATTTCCCCAGCTCACTACTTGTAAGAGCAGACTCCAGGTTGTAGTTCTCATAACCATGAGGACTAAAGACTCCAGCAATTTTCCCGCTAACAATCTGGGGCACGAGACTCATTGGTTGAAGAGTTATTTCAAAAAATGATCTAACTGGAGGAATGCCTTGAAGCTCTGAATGACCGAGCTCACTACAAAGAAAGGTCACCACTCTCCAAGGAAATTAAGACTCAGATCCTTCCCCTCAAGCTCAAAATCCCCACGATTCCATTGTATAATGGGGACACCAATCTGTATGACCATCTGGATGCATTCGATGTTTAGATGGACTTGCAAATGGCAGACCCTTGGTCAAATGTTGAGTTTTCCTAGCTACGCTAGAAGGTGTACCATGAGCCTAATTCAGAAGGCTCCCAGCTCACTTGCTTTGCAGTTGAGAAGATTGCTAACAGAAATTCATCAACCAGTACCGAGCGCTGAAGAGATAGCTTGTTCCCCTTACCATCTCACCATGATCTTTTAGCATAAGCATGAATCGTTGAACTACATTACCAGGTTCAGGCTAGAAGTCAATTCAGTGGAGAATCCATCTGAAGAAACCATGCTGGCAATGATCTCTGCGGGACTCCGCAAAGATGGAAAGCTGTACAAGAGCTTTTATAAGTCCCCAGTGAAGGATCTTACTGAGTTTTATGAGTGAGCTACCAAGCAGATCAAATGGGAAGAAACTTTTGGCTCAAGAAAGTTTGATAAGAAGGATGAAAGAGTTAGCTCTTTTGCGGCAAGAAGGAGAGTGATACAGACCAAGGTGACCATTTTGCTTAGTGGACTGTGAAGAAGTCTAGGAGGCCTAAAGGGGAGTGACCTCAGCATTTGGACTACCACAAACAATACAGCATCCTGTTAGACTCCCAAGATAGGGTCTTCCTGATGGAAAGGGGCAGAGAAGACTTTGGGAGGCCCACTCCTATACAGATCCCTTATAGGCAAAGAAACAAGCAGGAGTTCTGTGCCTATCATAATAAGGCCAGGCATGGGACCTCAAATCATCGAGAGCTCAAGGACACGATTTAAGATGTGGTATAGCCTACGAGGCAATGATCCCAACTTCCCCAGTGTAATGGTGGCCAAGAGCCAGGGGGCTCGATCTTAATTATACATTGACAATGTATCTTAAATTAAGAGTTAATGTAAATACTCTCCTTTGTTCTTGTTGAAAGCTGTTTGTCAATTAGCTTGATGTTATTGTCTTCATCTCTCTATTTTGCTCATTGCTATCAAGTGTTTGCAATTCCCGTAGCTTGCATGCAGTTATCTCTTTTAAACCTCCTAAGTGACTTTGTGCCAACCATGGCCCTAGGTCTAGTTAAGGCCCCCTAGAGCTTATTCTGGAGATGAATTAACGAAGTTGCTAGCTTCCCAAGCTGAGGCCCCCTGAAGCTTATTCTAGAGATGAATTGATGAACATTTGCCAGTGTAGTTGCATGCTCGCTGAGGTGCTAGTGCTCATCTTGGAACATTTGCCAATGTAGCCGAATGCTCGCTGAGGCACCGAGGCTCATCCCAGAACATTTGCCAGCATAATTATGTGCTTGCTGAACCACTGGGGCTCATCCTAGAACAATTGCCAGTTAAGCTGTGGGCTTACTAAGGCATGAAGATGCTAAAAACATACTCATAATGCCAGAATAGCTATGTGCTCACTGAGGTATGGAGACACTAAAAATATACTCACAATGCCAGCGTAGCTGTATGCTCATTGAGATGTGGAAATGCTAAAAATAAACTCACATTGTTAGCATAGCTATATGCTCACTGAGGTGCAGAGGCACTCTTAAACACTCAATGCTAGTATAGCTTTATGCTTGCTGAAGCATAAAAATTGGCCCAATTATTTGCTTAAGGCAACAAGATCGTGATAATTCACAGCTCTCATGTGACTAAATGTTCACAACTCTCGTGCAACTTTCTGATTATGTACAGATTTCATGCGGTTTGCTCATACAACACTTATGTGTGAGATGTTTCACTTATACTTATTACTTTCAAGAGAGTTTGGCTGATTGGCTATTCAAGTATTTCATCGCGAGCTACAGGAGTTTACATTATTGTGGATACAGAAAGTTAAAAAATAGTGCCCAGAGATTACAAAAGAAGATTTTATTCATTAAAAAGTCTCAACAAGGTAAAATCACATCAAAAAGCTCAGAATACAGATCAGGAAAAGCCAAAAATACAAGAGGAAGGCTATAGCTAATTTTTTCTAGAAGAAAGATTGTCGTGCAAAGGGAAAGCTCCCACTAATCAGAAGGCTAGCCACTGAGGGATGAACCCTTGCTGACTAGAGCTCGCAAGCTTGCCTAAGTCCTCAACTTTTTTCTTCTAGTGCCTTCCTCAGTAGCAAACTCTTCCTCAACTTGACTCCTACCAACAGAGAGGGAAAAAGCATAACTACTCCTTATTTTCCTAGCCACTAGCTCTTCTTTTGATTTGCAAAGAGAGTAACCCATGAAGCACCAGGAGCCTGGCCGATAGGGCAAAAACCTTACTACAAAGTTGAGAGGACGTAATTCGAGATCCGTATGAGATCCCTCCATGTTACCGAAGAAGTTGTATCTTCAAAACTCCTTATGCAGTAGGCCATATACACCACAGTGGAGAGACAGAACACCAGAGATAAGGGAGGCTTGTCTAGGATATTCATGGCTTGTTCAGTGAAAGAGCAAAAGATACTTCTTCTACCTTAAATAGAGCCAAGCCCAGTCTCACTGAAGGGTATAGATGAATCTCCCCAACCGCTTTCATTTATTACCTTGGAAAAGAACGAGACTGACTCACCAATGATCGAGAAACATGTACTGCAGGAAGTATGGCCTAAAGTAGATGAAATGACAGATTCGGTGAAGACTTTGATTGAGCTAAACTCTACGAAGTGAACGACTTCCAAAAAGATTCAACTTCCAGCTCATGAAGTGAACTGAGAGTTGAGGGCTTATGTTATATGTGAAATTCGGATCATCCTTAATAGGCTGGCAAGTGACCCGAGTGTGGCAAGAATTTAGCTCGTAGGACGCACAGAGCACTAAGTCCTTAGCTCGCGCTGCTAGTGACCTCTTCTACTTGAGCTCACCCCAGCAAGAGCAAGCTCGACTTTGTCACTTCGAAGATAGTAGCTTCCCCATACCGAAGGATCTGACCTACGAGGTGTGACCAACAGCCCGAGAGCTCGTTAAGCAAAAGTCCAATGCATGAACTTCTCAATAGACATGCCGGGCCAACCTGTAAAAGGCAATCTGCAGAAGTCGACTTATAGGATTTCACTCTGTCTATCCTATCTTGTACATTAAATACTTGATCTAATAGATTCACTGCATGGAAAATTACATTTGTAACCTCCTCTCCTTTATAAATAGAAGGAAGGAGATGAACATTAGAGAAGACTGAGGCCAATATACTAAAACTCTATAAAAACACTTTTAGACTAATACATTATCGTGGACATAGGTTCCGATTCTATCCAGATTGGGCCGAACCATGTTAAAAAGCTCTATGTTTTCTGTTACTCTTCCTATTCTTCTCACTTTCTTTGTTCATTTACTGCCTTAGAACTAAATTATAGTTTGAGATCCGAAATGAATCCTCCGTTGGCTGGAGTTTGGCTCAGAACCAGATTCCATCATCAGCAATATCCATATAGATTGCATTTGATGATTTTCAATAGGAGATGGTTATGTTCCAGGGATTAGTTTTTGCAACGTAGATTACAAGGAAAATCTTAGGCATATTCCCAAGTACTCTACCAAGTGGTACTAAACAAGGCATGCATCACCAAACAATTGAAGTTAGTAAGGAACTAAACCCAAACCAAAATCATTTTTGAAAACAAACTAAGAAAAAGAAGAAAAAAAATGCTAAATCCTAAAATATAAACTATTAGCAAAGTATAAAATTGAAAAGTTATAAAAAAGCATCGATATAACTTAGCAAGAAAAAAACAAATATAGTGTAAGAAGAACAAAGTTCCCTACCTTAATATGCAATGGACTTGAAATGTGATAAGACAATGAAAAAAAATATGGCAAGGGTTTGAGAATGATTTTGTAAATGTTTCAAATAGGGAAACACATGAGAGTAAGGCGAAGAACTATCATGTTCATAAAGAAGCCTAGACTTTATATTTTGGTTATTAATAAGGAATCAATGTCTATTCTTATGCATCTATGTTAGCTTTTATAATAAACCGACGTATAAATTTAAGATGTTAATTTTTTTTATGAAAATCAACATATTAATTTTTATCATATTTACAAAAATACAACCGTCATTTCATATTATTCTCGTGTTGAGTTTTTAATTATCTTTTATTTTGTTTATACGTCAATTTTTTATTATATTTGACGTATTAATTTTCAACTTATTTATGAGACAACATGAGATGAATTTTTTTAATTAATTTTTATTTTATTTTTAGATAATATATTATTAAATTTTCACAAATAATTTTCCCAAGACTAATTATTTTCTAAAAAAATTTGTCAATTAAATAATATTTAAATACTTAAAATAATATTTCAATAATTGAATTATTTTACACATTAAATAATATTTAATTACTTCAAAATTTTCTTTGAATTATGTTAAAGATGTTAATTTGTGTTAAAAAATCAATGTCATTTTTATTTTTTTGTAAAAAAATGTAGAAACCTATTGCAAGCTATATTTTTACAAAAACCTACTACTAGCTACAATTCTTCAGCTAGTGTTAAAAATTTTGAGTTGAGTTAAAAAAAAAAACCAATGTCATTTCTATTATATTTTTAAAAAAAACATAGAAACCCGTTGCAAGCTACATTTTTACAAAAGCCTACTATTATCTAAAATTCTTCATATTATGTTAAAGATGTCAGTTTGAGTTAAAAAAAATTGATGTCATTTTTGTTAAATTTTTTATAAAATAAAGAACCCTGCTACTAGTTACATTTTTACAAAAACATAAAAAAAAAAAAAGAAGCATTAGGACCATATAGAAGGAACAATGTTGCTAACAATTCATTCTATATAAACTAAGCAATATATAAAAACATTATTGTTGACACCCACTAGGATTGCTTGTAACAATTAGGCTGTTTACAAGTCAATACCCACACCAAAGGCGGTCTACAAGACAATACACACACACACACATCAAATGCATACATTATCCTATTGTTTAAATGATCCATATGCCTTGTTCAAAGGGAAAAAGGAAAAATAAGTTAAGCATTCCATATACACAAATTAAGTAATAAAAGAGAAAGAAAAAGGGCAAATGAATAAATATTGAGAGATAGTTAGAGCTGAATGGGAGGAGGGGGATGCACTGACCTTTTATAATATCCAGAGACTTTAGACATTAATTCATATGTTAGAACTAATATGTAATATCATATATCTACGTTGGTTTCTAATATAAAATTGATGTCTAATTTACACCCCTTCATATACTTGCATTTTTTTTGAATTATTTTTCCATCTACTTCAATTCTTAGAAAAATCGACATCTAATCTACGTCTTTTCATATACTAGAATATAAATCTATTGAATTTATTTTGAATATTCCATAGTCTTAGTAAAATGGAAGAAATTAATGATTATTAGAGAATTTTACAATTTCATAGTTTTGAAAAATGGAAAATTAATTATAATATTGTCATATCAAAAAATTAATTTTACATAAACAATTTGATTAAGAATTCAATTAATAAATTAATAAAAAAATATTTGATTATATATCATAATATAGTTATTTGAAGTATAATCAAATAAGAATTTAATTGATAAATTAATAAAAAAATTTATAGTTAAGGAGCCATAAATTTTAAATATGGTATAAATGTAACTGATACAAATTATATAATTCCAAAAGTACATCAGTTCCTTAATTAAAATCGAAATATGATATTGAGTTTAGACATCAGTTGTTTAATAAGAACTGATGTTGTAATTTTTCTCATATTCACAAAAACACCACCATTTTTATATATATGTCAATTTACCTTTCATCTAACATCTATATAATGACATTGTTTCTACATTTTATAGTAGTGAATTCTTTCTTGATCAATCACTATATTTATATACTTTGTGGTGCACTCAAAATTATTTGTACTTACTCTTTAAGAGTGCAAGCCTAAAATAAAGTCAAAGTATATGTGTAATACCCAAATTTTCTAAAATCAATTTTTGGTACCCAAATAGGGCAATTAAAAATTTTGAGGAATTTGAAATTTTAGATTTGAAGCCATGAAAGGCTAAGATATAGTAGAAATAGACATATGAAATTTTAGAAATATTTTGGAGATCGAATTCTTGTTGTGAATGTCAAAGAATGAAATTTATATTGTTAATATTTAATTTTTAGAAAACCTTGAAATATTGAAACTAGGGTTATGAATATCTAATGAACACAAAATTAGAACTGTTATGAAGGTATTTAATTTAACTAATTTATATTTAAATTTCATGGTCATTGGTGATTGATAAATGTATTAAATTTGAGCTCAAAATGGAGAAAATAGAAAAAATTCTAAAAAACAGGGTCAATTTGTAGTTATTAGAAAGTTGACTAAATTTGCCCATTTTGCCCCTTCTTTAGCTGGTTTCCTCTCTTCTTTAAGTCACTCCTGCAATTGCAACCCATGCAATTGCTTCTTCTTCTTCAAGCTTACTTCTTTTCTTTACCATTACTTTCTCTCTCTTTAAGTAAGTCCACTAACTCTTCTTATTATTTTTTTCAAATTTTTATTGCTAATTCCTTTCTTCTTCCTCTTCATTTTGATATCAAAATTATGTTGAATTATTGACCATAGTTCAAGTTACGAATTTTTTAAGTTAGTAGTTACTATTCATAACACTGTTCACTTTAGAAACTCATGTGAATTTCTTGAAGTTTTAGAGCTCAAATCTTATGTATTTTATTTGCTTCTTTGTAATGAAACCATAATCAACCGATATATAATTGTTTGCTGAAAGGAAAACATTGAAATAATGATGTAATCTCCCATGGATATGCCCATAGATATATTTCCAATTCAGCATAATTTAGCAACAAAATTGAAAAGCAAAAAGAATGATATTCATGCCACACTCTAGAGAGGTAAGAGGAGAGTGATAAGTGATAAAATTGATGCCACAAAGAGCAAGCTCTTTGATAAGTCTTAAGTTTTATCAAGAATGATAGGAGAGCACTCTATCAAAGAAGAACACTTTTATTTTCATAAATTTGTCAAATCTGGATAGTGAGGGAAACTTGTCTTTCCTTATAGCAATTAGACTCATTAATGTGTTGCATTAAAGTCCCACACAAGCCTAACCAAAAGAACATACAAGCTAGCCAAACAAATAAATAAGTCTAGACTAAAAATAAGGCCAAAACACCAGCCAACAAATAGGCCATAAAATGACGCCTACCAAAGGACCAATCAACCTAAAAGGTAATGAAATATAAAGGGTCCATAAAGTGAAATACAAAAATAGTCCATTTTATGCCCAAATGTAACATGACAAAGAGCCTCATATTCAACCCATCCAAGTGGCTTAGGTTAGCATCCCAACCAGCAAAAGTCAGCCCCATTTTGGCTATATAATGGACATCCTAAACAACACCAAAATATCCTAACATTCAGCCATATATGATGCTAAGAGGGGTTGTCACAATGCTATCAATTGGAGGCCAAGTGAAGCCCATGTAGGATGCTAGTTGCTGCTATGTTGGATGCTTGATAGAGCAAGGATGTGGCAACATTTGATGACATAGCCCTTAAATACTCTTTGCCTTGGCTCTTTGTAAAGTTTCCCCTTGGTAAATGCAAAACCTCTTGGTGAGCCTTAGCTTGGTCTCCCATGTTCACATCACTCCCTCTTTCTTCAAAATGATTCAACCTCGAATCAAAGCTTACATCAAAAGGAGAAAGGTTGGGAACATTAAAATTGGCACCAATATTGGAGTCATCTAGTTCAAACACTTTGTTGGCTTGTTATGCATATTGTTCTACTTCTCCTGATTGTTGCAAGCTGTGGGATATGTTGTTAGAGTACGCTTTGTCATATACCTATAAAACTGACTCAAAAGCACTAGGTAGAACATGACCTTCATAGTTAAAATTCAAATAAGCTCCTTTGTAAGCAAGGCCAAGCATAAGCCTATGGGTATAAGATGCTTGCCTCGCTTTACTAGTCTTGGCAAATGCACTCCACTTTCTTTTGTCTTGTCTTATATTTTCTTTCCACTCTTGTTTTCTTTTTCTACACTTTTTCTCTCTTTTTCTTCACTCAACTTTTCTTTATCTTTCCCCCTTTCTATTTGATCTTCCAAAATTTGCTTGAGGATGGAGGCACAAGAGTAATGGCTTTGTTTTTCTTCATGAAGTTATACTGGTTTAGGAAGCCATCATGGATGACATGCCAATCAAATTGCCATAGTCTCTTAAGTGGCAAATGGGTAGCTTGCATTGGAATAACAACACATAACACTTCATCTTGATGCTGCCCCATGGAGAATGAAACTAGCACTTGTTTTGTTACATTTACCTCCTCATATTCATTCAACCATTGAAGCTTGTAAGGCGTGGGATGATTAAGGGTAGGTAAAGCTAATTTTTCAACTATGATTGTGCTAACAATGTTAGCATAACTTCCCCCATCTACAATTATATTTTGAACCTTTCCTTGAACATGGCATCTAATATGGAAAATGTTCTCCCTTTATTCTTCATTTCCCTTCTTAATTTGGGCATTCAAAGCACTCCTCATAACTAGTGTCTCTCTTTCAATTGCCACCTCTTGCATTTCATTGCTCTCTTTACTACTTGAATTAGATTTTTCTTCCTCCCTCTCATGCTCATTAGCTGACTTAACCTCCCTATTACCCTTCAATATCATGACTTTTTTATTAGGACACTTAAAGGCATTGTGGCCGTGACTTAAGCACTTGAAATACTTGATGTTTCATTGCTTTTGTGGCACTTCTAACTTTCCTTTGCTTGTTGAATCTTCCACTTTTGCTTTTAAGGGAGTTTTAGCAATGGGCTTTTTATAGACCTTGAAGTCTTTTTGCTCTTGCTTCTTATCCCAACTAGATTTCTAAGAGGAACTTGATTAATAAGGGTACTTAGAAAAAGTCTTTCTTTTGATTTGTCTTTCCACCTTCATGACCATGTGTACCATATCCTCAAGTTCCACATAGTGTTGTAACTCAACTACATTACCAATGTCTTAGTTTAGACCATGGAGGAACTAAGCCATAGTGGCCTTTCTATCCCCACCACATTTGCTCTTATCATTGTTACCTCCATCTCTTTGTGATAGTCTTCAACACTCTTGGAACATTGATTGAGACTTTGAAGCTTTTAGTGCAATTCTATATAATAATGTGAAGAAACAAATCTTTTCCTCATAATTGTCTTCAATTCTTCCCAAGTAGAGATATCTCTTTCAAGGCTCCTTCTTTTACTTTACACAAGTTGATCCTACCAAATAATTACATAATCCATGAATTCCACAATTGTCACGTTCACCTTCTTCTCTCCCAAATAATTACTTAAAGATTAGCTTAATTTTCTTTCCCATTCAATGTAAACTTTTAGATCATTTTTGCCTTGAAAAGATGGAATTGTCATCTTAATATTTTGTAGGCTTGAATCCACCCTTTCTCTTCTTAGTCTTTCATGTCTCCTTCCCACATGGCCTTTATCTCTTCCCCTCTCACTTCTCTCAGTTTCATAGGATGGAGTGGACAGCTCTTCTTCTTCTCTTTCATCCCTCTAATCCCTCTCATTGCTTTCATGTTGGTCATTTATTCTTCCAGCTCTTCTTTTATGAGAATGTCTATTATTTTTCACATTTGTGATTCTTTCTCCAAGGCCACCAAGTTTCATATTCATTCTCTTAATTTATTATTGCATTGCTATTAGAGTGAACATGACTACATTGAGTTGTGATCCATCCACTACCTTCCATCTTTTGAGCAAAACAAAATTCTATGAAACAAATGTTAGGACAAATATGGACCTCACTAATTCACACCCTCACAAGTGTTTAGATCACTCTACTCATGTTTGTTCACACAACTAGGCTTTTTCCCTCTATTGTAGTCACAACACACTTGCCTTTTACCATTTTAGTCCTCTCTTTAAAGTCCTATAAGAACTAAAGAGACGAAAATTGGAGTTTACAAAATGTAGCACTCAATATCACAACAACATTTAAATACTAAAATGTGGAATAAGCCAACAAGAATAAGGAGTAAGGGATGAATAAGGAAACAAAAGAGAAATGGACAAAACAATTGTAACAAGTTTCCATCAGTGAGGGATTAACAATGCAAAACTAGAAATGTTACAGGGGAATTCAATAGGTTGTAGAGAAAATTATCAAGTAATTGCACATAAAATAGATTTCTAAGCTAGCATATTTATCATACAACCCAATAAAAATATATTCAAATTGATTACAAAGGAAATTAAGTAAGAACAACCTATTAGTTTGGCTAGAACCAAGCTCAAAAAGTTGTAGAATTATTTTGTAGTTCCAAATTTTGAAACAACACTTGTTCTTTTTCTATTTGCTCTTTGTTTTTGCTCTTTCTTTACTCTTTTGATCTATCACACTTTTCTTTGTTTTGTTTCTTTTGTTTTTTATTCTTTTTCACACTTCTCTTTTCTTTGTTTTTGTTTTTCCACTAGTATTTTCTCTTCCTTCTTTTGTTTTTCTCAACACTTTCTTTTGCTGTCTATAATTTTTTTTTATTTTCCAACATTTGGTAACCAATTTTAAGCAGCCAAAAAGACAATTATATTCAATCATAATTGGACTAACACAATTTCCAAAAGGATATACTCAAATTGATGATTCTTTTAACATAAAATAAGATCAAATTAAGCTAGAATAGCAGTAAATTTTTCTAAAGAAAACTAGCAAAGTTTTAGCTACCTAATAGAGGAATATGGACAGCCAATAAAACTTGATGCAATTGAGAGTGAAATGGAACCAAATCACACCAAAATGAAGTGTAATTCAATCCCACACTAATGGACACAAAAGCACAAATCAAAGGATACTTAAACAATTTAGCAAACACTTGACAAGCAATAAGGAAAGCAGTGAAAATTCTGTAAAATTTTTAGTAAAACCTTCAACAAATCAAATAAGGAAGTGAAATAGAAGTGAAGCAAAAAGAGTAGAAAATTTTTAATCACACAAAACTAAGATCAAACACTGAGTGTGCATATAGAACACAAAATTTTTTTGGACAAAATTATGGCAAAAAATTACACAAAACCAAAAACAAAATTTGAAGAAGATTAAAACCTAATGTGATCAGAATTTTGAGTAACACATTAACACATAATTGGACAACAATTGGCTGGAAACTAATGATCAAAATTGCATTGGAAAATAAGACAAACAATAAGAACAAAATGCAGAAAGAATGGAGGCATAAACAAAAAGAAAATGAAGTGAAATCACCTGAATTAGAATAGCTGAAGCTTTGATGCCAAACTAATGTTATCTTCCATGGAGATGCCCATGGATCTATCTCCAATTTAGCACAATTTAGCAACAAAATTGAAATAGAAAAAGAATGATATTCACACCATACTCCAAAGAGGTAGGAGGAGAATGATAAGTGATAAAATTGATGCCACAAAGAGAAAGCCTTTTGATAAATCTCAAATTCGATCAAGAACCTTAAGAAAGCACTTTCTAAAAGCAGAACACTTATATTTTCATAAATTTGTTAAATATAAATAGTGAGGGAAACATTCCCTTATAGCAATTAGACTTACTAATGGGCTAGATTAAAGTCCCACACAAGCCCAACCAAAAGAACATACAATTTAGCCAATGAAATAAACAAGTTTAGACCAAAAATAAGGCTAAAACACCTATCAACAAATAGGCCATAAAATGATGCCTAACAAGGGACCAATCAACCTAAAAGATAATGAAATAAAAAAGGGTCAAACAACCCATAAAGTGAAATACAAAAATAGTCCTTTTCATGCCCAAATGTAATATGACAAACAGCTTCATCTTTAGCTTATCCAAATGGCTAAGGTTAGCATCCCAACCAGCACAAGTCAGCCCCACTTTGGCCATATAATGGACATCCCAAATAGCACTAAAATATTCTAACATTGGCCATATTTGGCACCAAGATGGGTTATCACAATGTTGCTAACCTGGACGCTAAGTGAAACCCATATAGGATGCTTATTGATGCTATGTTAGATGCTTGGTGGAGCAAAGATGTGGCAACATTTGATAACATGGCCCTTGAATAGCCTCCTTCATCCTCCTTGCCTTGGCTCTTTGTAGAGTATCTCCTTGGTCAATGCAAAACCTCCTGGAGAGCCTTAACTTGGTCTCTCATGTTCACATCAAATAGCCAAGAAGCTAACATGCTCTTCTTTTTGTTTATGAAGATTGTTAAGGATTTCTAGTGGGATCAATAGTGATCTAGTGTATTTAGCCTACCTGTAAGCAATTCTCATCATTCTTATGAATTATAATGTGTTTTTTGCTTGTGATCTATTGATTATTGGTTCAACTCGGCCAAAATGGGTTTTTAGATTATATGAGAAAAGCTTGAGATTGAATGGCATTGAATGGATCTGTAGAGATAATGATTAGTTGATTGATGAAATGGTTGAGTTTTATGCACGCCTAAGCTTAGTGTGATGTTAAATCAAAAGTCATTTCCTCTATTTTTCTACTATTTGCATGCAAAACCTACTCATACGAATAGAATTGTAGCTTTTTGAACTAGACCCATGATCATGCTCACAGAAACCCGGTATTTTTACTCTTACAATTCGAATCAAATTTTAGACTAAATTTGTGCAAGTCCAATCAATCTTCTCTACCTTATTTTTTGATTCCGGTCGTGATCCTAATCACATTTGCGAATGGACTTCTTAAATGATTGCACATTTTAGTGAATACACTCTCATTTTTAACTGATTTTCTTCTAGTGAAATCAAATCCTTTACACTTGAACTCCTCAAATCTGATCATAATTCTACTTGAATTTCTTTAATGATCTTTTTCATGATTCTGATCACATCTTCAGAAATTTTCTTATTTTTTAGTCCAATTTCACTTCTTTCTAAAATATTTCCTATTCCTTTACTTTAATCTTGTATAAACCCTAGTAAATCAAGTATAAAAATTAAGAAATCTCAAATACATAATTATAAGCTAAATAATTGGCTATATAAATTATTGATATGCAATTAAATGAAAAAGTCATATGATGTAACAAAGAATGTATGGTGTATTTACAAATAGAATGTAACTTTGTGACTAGGATTGTGGTTAAATGAGAATGGTGTGATATAGTTGTTATGAGAATCATATTACTTAATGAATGTTGCTGGAATGTGTTATTGTGATCTTGAATAATGCATCTATTATGGGATTAATATCCTTGATTGATTGAAAGCCCTTATGTGGCTTGAAATGTGAATGATAGGTTGTGATGGGAAATAACAAATCGAATCCTAGATCTATATGTTATAATATGATAAGTGGGATAAGGTTTAATCAGAGTAACGAGGAGGGTTATATTTAGTGTTATGATTTGCTTGACTTACCTAGTTATTATATGAAATGTTGAAACATGATATCATGAAATTGAAATGTATAATGACTTAGAAATGATGACATTTGGCTATGAGAGCCCTAAATTGGCATAATGTGTTAAGGAAAGAATGATGTGAACTTCCTTGGAGGTGAGCCTCTAAAAATTTTATAGCTGCTTATGAAAATTGCTTGAAAAATGGTTAACTGGATATGGTAAGGATATATGTGTATGTGTGTGTGTATGCATGCTATTGTAAATAAATTCATAAGTTTAGTGCTTTAATCTCATTGAGCCCCAGGCTCATTCTTCTGTAGATTATTTTTCAGATAGTTAAGATATAGTTGCAAATCCTACTCCTAACAAATAAGATGATTAGTGACTAGATAGAGATTACTACTAATATATTCTCCACCACAGTAGATAGTCCTTAAGAATGTACAAAATAAAGATTTACTATATAGTAATCTTAAACCTAGCTAGCTGTGAGGTGCTTCACAAAGTAGAAATTATTCCTTCGCAATCGCCAAATGTATTGTTAATGATGGTTATGGAATGGTTTGATCCTTAGGGATCTATTATCAATGTTCCTTTGATCACCTTTTGAAAAATATACATAGCATAGCCATCAAATCCTTAGGATAGAATTAGTCTAACCTATTATTTTGAATCCTTATATGTTATAGGTTGAACTAACTTTGTTTTGTTTTGATCATGAAAGGATTTGTGGTGTTATAGGACAATGATTTAGAGACCAGGCTAGGAGAATTGTATAAGAGGTTTTGAAAGTTGTAGGATGGATTAAGTACTATTGATAAAGGGGACATGTGCCTTAATGGCTATATAAGTGGTTAGTGATATCACAAATCTTATTCTCTTATTCATCTAAATCAACTTGAGTTGCTAGAAAGCAAAGAATTTGGCAAAGTATTACAGTCAGATTAAAGGCTAGTGATTATCAATTAAGTTAAATTGATATTCACACTAGTTATAATCAAAGTTTGGGGGTCAAGGCATGTTTGGTATTAGAGTCATGGTTTTGGTTAAACTTGTGAGTATTGGCTACATGTAGATTGTTTAGAGCATATGGTGGTGGTTTCATCAAGTGTTAACAGGAACAATACCAATAGCATGTGTGCACCCAGGATAGTGTATTATATATATTATTCCTATTAACCTGGTGAAATATGTGTCTGTATTAGCAAAATCAAATTAGAATCATTGTGTGTCTTAAGAATTTGATTAATGTTATGATATAAATTATGGCGAGAACTAGAAGACAAAAAGGCGTAAAACCTAAGTCTGGTCAGGGAAGATCACCCATTGGACAAAATAGCTGCCATTGTGAAGATGATGAGAATCCAAAAGTTCCCCAATGGGTGGAGAACTTAGTTCAATAGGCAATGGATCACCTGATATATGCATTAACACAAAACCAAAATTGAGATCAAAATAAAGAGCCTCATAGAAATAAGTAAAATGAAAGAGACCAAATTTCTCCTATTAGAAATAAGCAATAGAATAGATTGAAAATTGTCCATGAGTTTCTAAAATTAAAGCTGCCTCGATATGCTGGAACTGATTCTTTGGTGGACCTATATCAATTCTTAGATCAAATTGAAAGGTATGATAGGATGCTGCAATGTCTCGAACCTTTACTAATAAAACTTGTAGGATATTAAATAGATGATCTAGCACATTATTGATATGTTGAGCTATTAACGGGTGGGCCGCTGATGCTGAACCTTTAACTTGGACAATGTTCCAAAAGGCTTTTATTGATCGATTCCTTCCTCCTAGTGTTTGATATGTGAATGCTTGAAGATTTGAAAACTTAAGATAGGAAAATTTGTTTGTAACTGAGTATGATATTTCAATTCACTCAACTTTCCCGATATGCTACTCACTTGACCTTAAATGAGGCCATAAAGGTGGAAAGTTTGTACAAGGTTTGGTGATTATTATTTTGATTGTGTAAAAGTTAATCTAGATACAACATATCAACAAGCCATGAATCAGGCTTTATGGGTGGAATTGAGATCTAAAGAGCATCATGAAAGGGAAATGTCTTCTGGAAGTAAGAAAAGAGTTCAAACTGAGGGAACTAACATTGCACCAAGGGGAAGACTAACCCCAGTTTGCAAAACACCCCCAGGTAGGTGGAAAGGAAATTTTTTTAGATCATCTCTATTGCAAAATTTATTTGCAAGAAGAAATACAGAGAGGCTAATCTGCTTCAACTACTTCTATTTCATTCAATGGAAAAAGTATACCCCAGAATCAAGGAAATTTTAATGTTAATGCATCACAGTGTAGAATTTGTGATATAAGTCATTATGGGCCTTACAGAAAGGATCTACTGGGATGTTTCCGATATGGTCAACCTAGACATAGGGCAAGAGAATGCCTCATGAACATGAATGCTTTTGGATGTGGTGCAAATTACCAAGTGAGACCTCTGAATTAATTAACAACACCATCTGCAGCCTCAACTAGAGCATTAGTGGTGTCTGGTAAAAGTAAGGGGCAAGGTAATCATGGAAAAAATCCCAATGAAGCCATGGCAAGAGTCTATAATCTTACTAGACAAGAGGCTCAAGCCTCAAACATTGTAGTCTCAGGTATTTGAAAGTATATAATTTATAGCCCCAAGTATTATTTGATCCTGGTGCTACTCATTCTTTTATAGCAAAGAAGTTTGCTAATTTATTAAATGAACTTAGTGAACAAATGACAACACCACTGGTATTAATGACTCCTATTAGCAAAACTTTACTAGTTGATCGGTTACTTAGGGAATATGTTATGACAATAGAAGGTAAATAGGTATCTGCTAATCTAGTCATACTAAATATGGTAGACTATGATATAATCCTAGGCATAGATTGGCTTTCTTAGCATCATGTGTGCATGAATTGCTTTGATAACAAGGTTACATTTCATGTAGATGAATCCTCCCCTGTAATTTTTCAAGGGGAAACAATAGCTAAGATAGCTGGACTAATTTCAAGTGTGCTAGGTTGGAAATGTCTAAACAAGGGTGCATGGTTTATTTAGCTGTGATACAAGATTTAAATCAGTTCATTCCAAATCTAAATGAAGTTCTGATAATACAAGAATTCCTAACATGTTTCCTGATGAATTACCTAGATTACCCTTAGATCAGGAAATTGAATTCACTATTGATTTGATACCTAGCACTAAGCCTATGTCCATTCCTCCTTATCAAATGGAACCAATGGAATTAAAGGACTTGAAAATTCAGCTACAAGAATTAATTGATAGAGGTTCATCCATCAAAGTGTTTCATCTTGGGGAGCGCCTATACTTTTTGTCAAGAAGAAAGACAGATTATTATGGTTGTGTATCAACTACTGTCAACTGAATAAGGTGACTATTAAGAATAAATAGCCCCTCCCTCACATTGATGATTTGTTTGACCAATTGTAAGAAGCAAAATATTTCTTAAAAATCAATTTAAGATTAGCATATCATCAGTTAAAGATTCAAAAAGAAGATATACCTAAAATTGTCTTTTGTACATGATATGAGGCATTATGAATTTCTTGTAATGTCATTTAGACTGATGAGCGCCCCAATTATTTTTATGGATTTAATGAATCATATTTTCAAACCATTCCTGGATAAATTTGTAATTGTGTTTATTGATGATATCATGGTCTACTTTAAAAGTAGGGAGGAGCATAGTCAATATCTGTAAATAGTGTTGCAAACTCTATGTGAGCATAAACTTTAGGTGAAATTCTCCAAATGTGAATTTTGGGTAACCAGTGTCAATTTTCTTGGACACATGGTGTTGCAAGAGGGAGTACGAGTTAACTCTCAGAAAATAGAAGTTGTAGAGAAATGGCCTAGGCCACGATGGTCACTGAAGTTCAGAGTTTTCTGGGATTAGTTAGATACTACCACAAATTTGTCAAAGACTTCTCTTAAATTTTTTGCGATGTTGACCAAATTGACTTGGAGGGAATGAGATTTAAATGGACCTTTACATGTGAAGAAAACTTTCAAACATTAAAGCAATGTTTAACAACAACTTTAGTATTAGCATTACCATCTAGATCAGGTAGCTATATCATATACTGTGATGCTTCTCAAATTAGATTGGGATGTGTAGTAATGCAGCATGGAAAGGTAATCGAATATACATTGAGGTAATTAAAGAAACATGAATAGAATTATCTACTCATGATCTTAACATGGTGGCGGTCATTTTTGCTTTAAAATATGGAAGCACTGCCTATATGGAGAAATATGTGAGATTTATACGGATCACAAAAGCTTAAAATACATCTTTTAAGTAAAAAGATCTTAATCTTTGATAGTGACAATGGATGGAGTTACTCAAAGACTACGATTCTTCAATATTGTATTATCTTAGCAAAGCAAATGTGATGGCAGATGCATTGAGTTGCAAGTCAGCTAGTTTAGCTCATCTCCTTTCTAAGGAGGAAAAGTTGATGTATATCTACCTAGAATTTCAAAAGCTTGGTGTGTGGTTAGAATTTTTGAACCAAACCTTGATTCTAGCACATATGACAATGTAGTCAATAATGGTAAATCAAATTAAGGAAGTTCAAAAGCAAGATTCACAATATGTGATTCTGAAATAAAGAGGGAAATAGAACTGAACTCATATATTACAGTTATTAAGGTAGGAGTGCTAAAGAAAGAAGGACGATTATGGGTTCCTTCAAGTGTTCACAAAGATTTGCTGTATCAGGCACATAACTCATCATATATAATGCACCCAGGTGTGACTAAAATGTATCATGATTTGAAAGACATGTTTAGGTGGGAAGGCATGAAATGTGATGCACTAGAATTTGTAATAAAGTGCCTTAGGTGAAAGTGAAGAGTCAACGGCCGGTTGGACTACACCAATCCATGAAGATTTTGGAATAGAAATAAGAAAGAATTACGATAGATTTCTTAGTTGGAATGCCAAAATCATTGAAGGGTTATAATTCAATTTGGGTCATTATTGATCGCTTAACTTAAGTGACTCATTTCTTACTTGTTAAGATGACATATTCAGCTACTCAATATGCATAAGTATATCTTGATCAAATAATTCCTTTGCATGGTGTGTCTTTGACAATTATTTTGGATTGTGGTACCTAGTTTACTTCTTATTTAAGCATTGGGTACTCAATTGTAATTTAGCATTGCTTTCTATCCATAGACCAATGGTCAGTCAAAGCGAACAATCCAAATTCTAGAAGATATGCTTTGAGCATGTTAATGGAATTTGGGAAATTTGGGAAAGATACTTACCACTAATTGAATTTTCTTACAACAATAGTTATTAATCCAGTATTCAAATGACACCATTTAAGGCACTATATGGAAGGAGATGTAGATCTCTAGTAGGTTGGTTTAAGCCCAGAGAGGCAAAGTCACAAGGACCAGATCATGTAATAGATGTAGTTGAAAAGGTGCAATTTATTTGTGATCGAATAAAAGTAGCTCAAGACCATCAAAAATCATACATGAATAATAGGAGAAGAGACATCAAATTTAAACTTGATGATTGAGTGTTTCTCAAAGTATCCTTAATGAAAAGAATTATGTGATCTGGCAAAAATGGGAAGTTAGCACTATGGTATATGGGACCATTCAGAATTATCAAACATATGGGAGCTGTGGCATATCAATTGGAGTTGCTAAATGAGATGCAGGGAATCCACCTAGTGTTTCATGTCTCCAGGTTGAAAAAATATGTCCCAAATGATTCTTATGTTATTAAGCAAGAACCAATTTGACTAGATACCAAACTGACATATGCGGAACAACTGATAACTATCCTTGATTGATAAATTCAAAAATTAAGATAAAAAAAAGTTCTAATGATCAAGGTACTGTGGGGACAACATGATGAATGAGAAGCCATGTGGGAATTGGAAGCTAACATACAAAGGCAATATCCTTGATTATTTGGTAAGGGACGGATATACAAATCATTAGTTTGTTTTAGTTTACTTATCATTGATTTTTAGAATTCAAGGACAAATTCTTTTAAGGGGGAGAATTGTAATACCCCAAATTTTCTACAATCAATTTTTGGTATCAAAATAAGGAAACTAAAAATTTTAAGGAATTCAAAATTTTAGATCTATAGCCACGAGAAGCCCAGATATAGTAAAAATAAACTATGTGAAATTTTAGAAATATTTTGGAGATCAAATTCTTGTTGTGAATGTCAAATAATGAAATTTATATTGTTAAAATTTAATTTTTGGAAAACCTTAAAAATATTGAAACTAGGGTTATGAATATTGGATGAACACACAATTAGAGTCACTACAAAGGTGTTTAATTTAACTAATTTATATTGAAATTTCATGGTCATTAATTATTGATAAGTATGTCAAATTTGAGCTCAAAAAATAGAGGAAATAAGAAAATTTCTAAACAAGAAAAATGGTCAATTTGTAATTATTGGAAAGTTAACTGAACTTTCCTATTTTGCCCCTTCTTTAGCCGGCTTTCTCTCTTCTTTAAGTCACTCCCACAATTGTAACCCATGCAATTGCTTCTTCCTCTCTTTACCATCACTTTCTCTCTCATCAAGTAAATCCACTAACTCTTCTTGTTATTTCCTCAAATTTTTACTACTGATTCCTTTCTTCTTCCTCTTCATTTTAATATCACAATCATGTTGAATTATTGGGCATAATTCAAGTTAGGATTTTTTTTTTAAGTTAGTAGTTACTATTTATAGCACTATTCACTTCAAAAACCTATGTGAATTTCCTAAAGTTTTAAAGCTCTCAAATCTTATGTATTTGGCTTGTTTCTTTGTAATGAAACCATAATCAATTGATATATAATTGTTTGCTGAAAGGAAAACATTGAAATAGCTAAGGAGCTAACATGCTATTCTTTTTTTTTCTTGAAGAGTATTGAGGATTTCTAGTGGGATCAATAGTGATCTGGTGTATTCAGCCTACCTATAAGTAATTCTCAACATTATTATGAATTATAATGTGTTTTTTTTCTTGTGATTTATTATTATTGCTGTAAGTTGGCCAAAATGAGTTTTTAGATTATGTAGTATGGTTTGAGATTCAATGGGATTGAATGGATCTGTAGAGATAATGATTAGTTGATTAATAAAATAGCTAATTTTTTATGCATGCTTAACCTTTTAGAATATATTATATTAAGATCCTACAGTGTAATGTTAAATTGCAAGTCATTTCCTTTTTTCTATACTATTTGCATGCAAAACCTACTTGAACGAGTAGAATGCTAAACTTTTTAAACTAAACCCGGAATCATGCTCACATAAACCCAGTATTTTTACTCTTACAATTCAAATTGAATTTTAGACAAGACTTGCATGAGTTCAATCGATCTTCTCTATCCTATTTTCTGAATCTAATCACAATCTTCATTGCATTTGCAAATGGACTTCCCTAATGATTGTGCATTTTGGTGAGCAGACTCACATTCTTAACTAATTTTCTTTGAGCCAAATCAAATCTTTCACACATGAACTCCTTGATTCTGATCCCAATTCTACTTGAATTTCTTCAATGATCTTGCTCACAATTCCAATCACATCTTCAGACATTTTCATATTTTTTAGCACAATTTCACTTCTTTATAAAAGATTTCCTATTCCCTTGGTTTAATATTGTATAAATCCTACTAAATTGAGTATAAAAATTAAGAAATCTCAAATAGGTCATTATAAGCTAATATTATTAAATTAACCATTAGTTATATCAATTATTAATATGAAATTAAGTGTGAAAGTCATATGATGTAACAAAGAATGTGTGGTGTATATGCAAATAGAATGTTACTTTGTGACTAGGATTGTGGCTAAATGAGAATGATGTGATATAGTTGTTGTGAGAATCATATTGCTTAATGAATGTTGATGGAATGTGTTGATGTGATCTTGATAATGCATTTATTATGGGATTAATATCCTTGACTAATTGAAAGCCCTTATGAAGCTTGAAATGTGAATGATGGGTTGTGAAGGGAAATAATGAATCAGATCCTAGATTTACACATTATAATATGATGAGTGGAATAAGGCTAGCTTGGAGGGATAAAGCTGGGTTGTGTAAGATAAGATTGGATCAGAGTAACAAGGAAAGTTATATTTAGTGTTATCATTTGCTTGACTTACCTAATTATTATATGAAATGTTGACATGTGATATCATGAAATTAAAATATGTAATGAGACATAAATGATTGCATTTGGCTAGGAGAGCCCTGAATTGGCATAATGTGTTAAGGAAAGAATGATGTGAACTTTCTCAGAGGTGAACCTCTAAAAATTTTATAGTTTCTTATGAAAATTGCTTGAAAAATGATTAATAGGATATGGTAAGGATATGTATATATATATGTGCATGCTATTGTAAATGAATTCATAAGTTTTGTGAATTTAATCTCACTGAGCCTCAGACTCATTCTTTTGTCGATTGTTTTTTAGATACTATCACACCCCAATTCATGAAATGTGACCGGTGTAGAAGATTACCATTGGGAAACCTTCTACAAACCTAACCATGCAAGATGACATATCAAAGATGCACATTTACATTAATGCATAATCAAATATACACATGTCAATTTCCTCTATTTTCGGACTTCCAGGCACAAGGCCTATATAACAACAAAAAGACTACATGTCCAGTACAACACCTGTATAATAATATCAAGTTCATAGCAACCCAAACAATGCAAGACTATACCTACTAGACTTCATTCAGACAAAACATATATGCATTACCACTACACCAACTACCGGTGTTTACACCATTTTTATACCTTTAATCTCCATAGGATGTGATCTACTCGATTAGTGAGTAGATCCAGAACCAAGATAATGTAGGGGAACTAAAAGAGTATCTTTTGGCCCTAAAAAATATGGAAAAGAAGAAGTGAGTTTCATAAAAACTCAATGAGTAGATAATCCCACAAAAAGCTAAATTTTTCTTTTACTTTACATAGATAAAATAAGTAAAACATGTAATGCTATAAAATAATTTTTGTAGCGTAAACAAAGGGAAGTTCAACATGGTTACTTCTCTAAAATTTTCTAGTTTTCAAATAGCAAAATATTCATAATAACTATTTTATCCAATTACCATTAGGACCCAAGGAGTAATCCCTATAGGTAACCAAGCTAACTGAGATCTCCATAACCATCCAAATGCACCAATCAGATATACTGATATCAATAATTCTACCCCTTATTCCTCTAACAAGTCATACTAATCACAAGTGCACTTAAGGGTTTCCAAAGAATTACCAATGGATCTAGGATTTCAAATGATAAATCAATTATAAAACATTATGTTACCCTTTATAACCAGAGATAATAAATATTTCTATTCATATCATGATATTAGAAGTCAAGAGTCTAGAAGTACTATCAATCGTTCTGGATAGCATAATTTCAAAAATATCAAAAATTCCATATCTCAAAAATATGAAATCAAGGGTTTTGTAAATCGTATTCATCACAAAACACAAAAAAAAATACACTAAGTTCTTTTCATATTTGTACATCATACAATATCATGAAATCATCAGTTCAAAAATACACAATTTCATCACAGCGAATTATTTTTATATATACAACATATAATTAAACTTTTGAGACAAGTTAGTATCAAAAATAATTATTCAGAAATCATAATAATCTAGATAACAAAATCATTTCATATTGCAAGACAGGATTTACCAAGAGAGAAGGATTATCTACTCACCTCATTTGGTCATAATATTTATCTTGGGTTTTAAAATAGCCAATGTAGATAATTCCTCAAATCCTTTTCATTCTTTGGATGCTAAACATGATTAAATTGCTAAAATTAGTATCTAATTATCATGAATAACTTTATGCTTACTATAAACCATTCTAAGTCAAAATCTCAAAAACTTTAATTTATTTAAGCCATTAATGATACCTACCCAAAATTATTAAACTAAATAAGGCATGTTTTTCTTGCCATCGGCTTGTTTATAAGCAGCTTTCATGTCCCTTGTATGCATATACTCAATGGATGCATAATCCCTTGGGCTCCTTTATCATAATGTCAATAACCAATTGAACCTATTTGATAGGACCATATGTGTTAAACTCCCTTTTTGATTTTTTTTTTTTTTGCTCTCAATAGTCTTAAAATTAAGTTTGGCCACATAAACCTCCTTGTATGGATCTCATGACATGTTTGGGTCATTATGTGGACCATATTTCTCTAGCTCTTCTGCAGTATCTACTACTCCCCTCTCTAGCCTAGATTTATGAGTTCTAGTTCTTCTTTATACAGGAGTTTTGGCCTCTTACATAAGTGGAACATATTCAAGATCTCCAAGCTTAGCAACACTTCAACTTATGTAGGACAACACAACATTAATTCAGCTTGTGCAAGATAGCCGTGGTCATGAGGTTAGTTAAGCAAGAGGATGCCAACAACTGATAGAGTTGATCGGTGCAGAACTATGATGCTAAAACACTTCAGCTAAAGGGTAGCTCACTCTACTGATGCAGCTAGATTGACATGCCTAATAACCCACCATCAGCACTCTAACAAAACTCTAAGATTTTGGCTGAGGCTGATACAAAAGCGAGCCAAAGCTCTCACCAGGAAGCAAGCTTGAAACAAGGGATGAATAATGAGAATCATCTAGTGCTAAATAACAGCAGTTCAAAAGTGGGACGATTGCACCACTAGCTGGAGAGAAGAGTATCGCAACAAGCTTTCTTGTGGTCAAAGAAGGATAAGGGAGAAGGAGTTGAAACAAAGCTCAACTAATGCTCACTTTTGACCAAGACAAAGCTTAAATCAAAAAGCCAAGGAGAGAAAGAGGAAGCTAGACCAACAAGGAAGAGATGAGGAGTTGATTGATAGCATGGAATGATTGGAAAGATGAGGAAGAAGAATGAAGTAGAGAAAATGAGGGTTTTAGGGAATTTTCTGGAAAAAGAAGGCAGAGCATGAAGAAAGATATTAGTGCCCTGTTCAATATAAACAAAAAGAAAAATAGGGCAAATTATGTTTTGGCCCCTACCGACATTTCAACATCTTAATTTAAGCCCTCAGAAAAAGGAAAATTTGCGATACAACCATAACAAAACTCTTAAAAATTTTACTTTAGTCCTTTAGGTTAACTCTTTATTTTTTTTCTTTTTTTTCTTTTTACTATTTTTTATTTTTATTTTTATTATTTTTTTTCCAAGGTATTATAGATACTCAAGACATGGTTGCAAATCTTACTCTTGACAAGTAAGATGAATAGCAACCTAATGGAGATCACGATTGACACATTCTCCACCACAGTAGACAGTCCTTTAGGAATGTATGAAATAAAGATCCACTATATAGTAATCTTGAATCTGGTCGACTTTGAGGTGCTTCAAGTAATAGAAATTATTCCTAAATGTGCTATTAATGATGGCTATAGGATGGTTTGATCCTTAAAGATCTACCATCAATGTTCCTTTGATCACCTTTTGAAAAATGTACATAACATAGCCATCAAATCCTTTGGATAGAGTTAGTCTAACCTATTCTTTTGCATCCTTACATGTTATAGGTTGAACTAACTTTGTTTTGTTTTGTTCCTAAAAGGATTTAAGGTGTTGTAGAAGAACAATTTAAAGAAAAGGTTAGGAGAAATGTATAAAAGGTTTTGAAAGTTGTAAGATGGATTAAGTATTGTTGATAAAAAGGGCATGTGCCTATTTAGGCTATGTCCTTGTATATTATATGTGTGTGTATAAGTGGTTGGTGATACCACAAATCTTATTCTCTTATTCATCTAAATCAACTTGAGTCACTTGGATTATGGCAAACATAGGCAAAATATAAATGTGATAGACTACTAGAGTCAAAATAAAGGCTGGTGATTATCAAATGAGGTAAATTAATATTCAAGCCGATCATGACTAGAGTTAGGGGATCATAACAACATGACTCTATACATGATATATATTATATTAATCTCAAGTCTAAATATCACTTAACCACTTTTCACATGAGTCCATTGACACATGGTAACATTATATATGGTTTTTCATGGCAAGTCAATCTAGTCATATATTCCATAATATATACACATATATTTGTCCAAATATCAACATATCAAATTATGTATGAGATCACTACGTTCTTCTAAAAGAATGTGACATTATATATGTTAGTTTACTCATGAATAATTGATATCATGTTTTCTCAATTATTTAATGACCATAGATATTTAAAAATATAACTATATGTATAAATTATTTTATAATTACAATCCTGTTTGTAACTTATTTATACATAATTATATTTCAAGGATTTTATCTAGTATAGCATACATATATCAAACATATATATATATATATATATTTGAAACTAAATTAATAAAAAGGTCAAAATATCATGTTTTATTTACTCTGCTAAGATACATAGTATCCATGCCATTGCAATTGATTATCGCCAGATCATCTATACTAATAACTCACAAGATACCTAGTATCTCCTAATATGAGCACACTCTTTATTAACTCTAACAAATGCAGAATCATCTCAAAGGAAGTCATATTTTCCTACTGCTTTTAAAACTCATGAGATATCAAAGCTAGCATCACACATGCTACTTGTTCAATGTCTTTCTTGTGTACTAAGTAAGCATCAAAGTCAAAGTTTACATACTCACTTGAACCTCTAAAATAAGGTACAGGGGAATCTTTCTCAAGGACATAAGCTATCTTTTTCTACCAAGGACAATCTTCAAGTTCCATAACTAGTCCATGTAATTTGGCCTAATTAGCTTATTATCAATTAGTATGTTTCTTAAGGAGATGTTATTCATTATTTTAACAACAGAAGAGAATGGATTAATATCTAAGTATAATATTCATTTGATATGAAATTTAATAAAATGAACTCTCACTATTTTCTTCAATTCTAATAACCCTATATCTTAGAATCAAATTATCACATTCGATGACAATTATGGTAGCTTAGGATCCCAGTTTAATTTACTTGAACTTGAAGAGGTCAAGGAATCCAAATAAATTAGACTAGGTAGATAACTCAGCTTGTCAGTTGCATCTCCATGTAACTATTAATCATTAGGTTGATAACTCTGTCAATTATTATTCATCACATCAAACATTATTAACAACCTCTTATTGTTAATATTCAAAGTGAAACCCAATTCACCCAAACACTGTATAGTCATTACAAAGGCCATCCAAACAATACATGTTTGCTAAGTTGAAACCATCGAACAAGAACATCATTTATGTTCTAATAATAATCACATGAAAGATGTAGTGTAACCTTGACAAAGGCCAACAAGTTATCATAATATCTATCATTGATTATCATTATTTTGATGGATGGTGATTAATTATGTTCTTAACATACAACTTCAATTAGTGATGGATCTTTTAACTAGTTTTGGGTTTAACAATTTAAAGTTTGTTATATGCATTTTTTGGATGGGTTGGCAAAAGCCCAGCTAGCGAAAGTCCAACCCACTGAAGGAAGCCACTCCCAGCCAAAGCTCCATTGAGCATGCAAATCGAGAAGAAGATAGTCCACATGGGTTGATTGACGGGAAGCCTGTAAGAGCCAAATTACAGACTTAGCCTTTTTTGTATATAAGACTCTGTGTAATAAAGAGGAGAGGTATTATGAGAGAACTCATGGTAAACCAGAAAGATAAGAGTGTTTTGAGAGCCATGGAGCTCATAAGAGAGAAACTCCTGTAAAACCTTATATACAGCAAATATTTTCCTAGTAATAAAACCAACGTGGACGTAGGGTCCGGTATCATCTAGATTTGGCCAAACCACGTTAAAAAATCTTGTGTTCTTCTCCTTCTTCTTATGATTTCTACAGCAAGTTGTAGTTAGGAGTTCACTGAATCATTTCCTGTTGGTTGAAGTTTGGGTCCTCCGTATGAACCAAATTTCATTGTCAACATTTTGGTGCCGTCTGTGGGAACTCCACCTACATCTTGGTTGATTTTTATTGTAGTGGTTGGCCTGCTTGAATCTCACCATACGGAAGCTACTGTTTCTCTAGTTGGACCAAACCAGCTTTTGCCTTCATCAAAGAACAATGCGCGAACCAGCAGACCACTAAACTCCTTGACCAACCTCTCCTCCTTTTCCAGCGAATCACTCAACGTTAGACCACTGGACTGCTTGGGTTTGCTGCTCATATTGGCCCCTTCCATTCAATCAGTGGTTATTGTTCATGGCTTCTGGCCATAGCAATTAACTTGTAAAAACCAGCGGCAGCAACATGAAGCCAAGCTCGTAACCATGCTACAATCCGTGCATGACAGGCTCCCAGCGACCCAGCAACTTGGTCCTCACTGGCCTATAGCAGTTTGGCTCCATCATGAGCTCACACAGCAGTAGCGTGACAGCCTGCACAATGACGAGCTCACGCTCAACCATGTAGGACTTCATTCGGTAGTGAGCTCGTGCAGCAGGGACGTCCCATGATGAACTTGAGTCCACCAACCATCCAAGAGTTGGGTTCAGTGACAAGCTAAGTAGACCTATGATGCAGCAGTTCCTATAGTGGAGAGTTGTCATCCATAAACTCAACCTATACAGTAGCTCGCATAAGGATGAGCTCACGTCTATCCTTCATCCATTTCCACGTCGGGCTCATGGTCCATTTAGTAGCTCGCACCATGACGAGCTCATAGCAGCTCACTTCCATCGCAAGCTTGCAATGGCCAATGAGCTCTCCACCATGAAGCCTGATCCATGCAACTGTTTGGCCTTCAAAACTCACGTGATGGCGAGCTCGCGTCTAGCTATAGTTCGATCTTCACAACAGAGGTCCCATGGAGAGCTTGCACAGCCGTGAAGTTGTTCTGGTTGATAGCGAGCCCCTACAGCAACTGTGCAGAGGTTGAACTCAACGACTAGCTTCCACGTCAGTTGATAAATGGGAAAAATGACATGAAAATAAGATAATTTTGGTCCATTTTGTTAATGATATTTTGTGTTTTCTTAGTATTTTTACTTTCATTTTATGATTTGTTCTAGATACTGCTCTTGGTTTGTGTTTTTCATGCAGGATGACAAAAAGGCCTAAAAAGGAGAAAGAAACTTTAAGAATGAAGATGCATTTAAATCAAGCAAAGGATAAAAGGAGAACACATGCAAGAAACAAGCAAGAATTGAAGAAAACATGAAGAATACACCTAGCACGGCTGTGCCATGGAACACGGTCAAGCTCTGTTAGGTGCCGTAAGGAACTCGGGAAGAAATCGTGAAGAAATTGAAGACCATGCCTAGAGCATGGCCATGCAACCTAACACAGCTTGGCTATGTTAAGTGCTAGAAGAAGCCTGTAGAAGAAATTGTGAAGAAATCGGAAGAGCAATCACATAGCACGACCGTGTCACATAACACGACCAGGCCGTGTTACAAGTTAGCAAGCTTAATCTGATAAATGCAATCTCATAAAGCACACCTAACCCGTGTTATGAAGCCCAGCCGTGGTGAATGCATAAAAAGGCTATAAATAGGGCCTTTTGTAATTAGTTTTACATCATGTATAATTTAAAATCCTTCTTTTAGGTTTAGGCTAGTTTTCTCTTCTATTTTCTCTTCTTTATTGCTTTAGGTTTCCTTTCAAATAGTTTATGTAGATTTTATTTTAGATTTTGAAGAAATGTAGTTTTATTTTATTGAAGTTTTCAGAATTTTTCATCTTCTTCTTATTTCTACTTTCTTCTTCTTCTTCATCCTTCTCTTTTATCTTTTATTTGCATCTATTTTCTTCTGCATCATCTTTCTTTTATTCATTGCATCTTTATATTTTCT
>JANHAO010001208.1:0-34419 GCA_026873985.1 Saraca asoca
TTTCTTTTATTCCTTTATCATTGATTTGGATAGTTGAGTTGTAAGGATTTTGGTAATTAAAATAGCTTCCCTGTGGGATCAACCCGTATTCACCGGTACTAGCTACAACTACACCGTGCGCTTGCGGTTATTTTAAAACGTACAACAAGATTTTGTACATCAGCTGTCCGAACACCCCCACGGACCCCCACCGGTCAAGCTCCCAAGCGGAAGAGGCAGTCTTACCCTGAACTGACATTTTGGCCTTACAAGTGGTCTTGTGGACGATCATGCAACATGCACGTTTGGGAGCTCATGCGCCCAACTTGCTTCGGGTTAGGAACAAAACCAGAGTTTTAACCAAACAGGCAGCATCATCCTAAACCAAATATGATCGTGGAGATCAAGTCCATGCTGTAACCATGCGGCAATGCTTGATTTGAACCCGTTCAGCCACCAAGCACCAAATCGAGATCTCTCACGAACTTACACGGCCACGAATCTCTCATATAGTCAACCTATACATGACGGCATGTAAGAAATGGTTCAACGGTAAATGTGCGCATGGCAATACAGTCCGTTTTTGATTCAATGCTTGGGCAATAGCAATTCGTCAGCTCTCCTAATGCAAGCCCTCGGCTACGAGCTCGATTCCGTTATCATGAGGTAAGAAGATCCCAGCCACACAACAAGAAATTTTTGACGATGAGCTCCGCATGATCATGTATAGCATTTCGACATCACTGAGATCTCATGCAGTATTCATGTAGCAGAACTGAAAGATGACAAAGCCCATATTTTTCAACCAAAGGCTGATGGCTTGATGCCGAACTCATATGATAGTGGAACCAAGCATCTCGGAATGTTTGACCAAGCAACGGTCCATAGCGTGGTAGGCTCACAACAGTGGCCATGGAGCATCTCACATGGTGAGGAGCTTACACACAGCAAGCAACTCGGTTCCATTGTGAGCTCACAACTACAACCAAATGAGATCGGGGTCAGCATGCGACAACAATAGGGCTCACCCAAAAGCCATGCAAAAACCTGACTCAAATGCAAGTATAAGCGTTGGCACGCAACATTCGAACTTGGCGATCACCAGCCACTACAGTATGGGACTGAACTCCCACATCCATGCATAACAAGCTAGCCTCCATGAAGAGGCAACTATAGCCTTCTATCTTTTGCAGGAATGAACTAGGAAGTTGTGGCCTTAAAGGCCCTTAGAGTCAGTTATGAAATTATGAAGCCGAAAACACCTTTGGCAGCGCCCACTACTTCGTGAGTCAGACTCAGCGATATTATTCAAAGGCGATTACAAAAGGAAGACGACATTCCAAGATGAAGTGCATTCTTGAGACCTCAAATTCGTGCCATTTATACTCATAAGCCAAGCTTTAACAAATAAGAGCGTAATGGCCCCCAAACCACCTCTTCAAATTTCATAAGCTTAAAATGCCAAGCCTAACAAAAACCCAGAGTGGGGGCTCGCAATTTCAGCTCCAACAACATTATGACTCACAATCGGACAAGGAACTCATTCATCTCAGCATGGCATGTCAAAGTTTTGCCAGCAAAATTTTAACTCCTAGTCTGCAGAGCGTATTGCGAGTTAGGAGGCTTATGTTGTATGAGATTTTTTGAGCTGGCAAAAGGCCCAGCCAAAAGAAGCCTTCCTCAGCCAAGGTCAGCTGGGCACGAGGACCAAGAAAAAGGCAATCAGCAGGGGCTGATTGATGCAGAGCCTGCAATAGTTGAATGACAGAATTAGCCTTTTGTATATAGGCTCTGTGTAATAGAAAGTAAAAGAAGGACTCATTTTGTAAAGGGGGCATCCAGAGAGAATAGAGAAAACCCATTGTAACAAAGAGAGAGCAGAGAGCCATGGAGCTCACTAGAGAGCAACTTCTGTAAAAACCATGTACACTGCAAGTATTTTCCCAACAATAAAATAATCCGTGAACGTAGGGTCCGGTGTCACCCGGATTTGGCCGAACCACGTTAAAAAACTATGCTATTTACTATATACTCTTCTTCGTCTTTCTCTATTTTGACATCAGGCTGCAGTTAGGAGTCCATCAAATCTCTCCTCGTTGGCTGAAGTTTGGATCCTCCGTACGAATCGAATTTCACCGTTAACAAAAATAAATTTATTAAATTATAGTTTAGATTATTTATTAGCCATAAATTAAAGTTATCATATGATATATATATACATATATAATTAGATTATTATTATTATTTTATAAAAATGACAAGAAGGTAAGTAAGAAGAACTTTTTTTTCTTTACTATTTCAATTCAAATCATAGATAGAACTTCTGTATTTATTTATTTTAACAATAAATTATTTATTTGAATTGTCTGTTAAATTTTTTGATTTTTTTGCAATTAACTTATTGAATTATTAATTTAATTTTTAATTTTTTATATTATTAAATAATATTTTGATTTTAATTTTTAATATTTAAATTATTTATTTATTTAAGTAATGTAATTTTGATATTCATTTTAATATTATTAAAGTAATTTTCAACTTAGAATTTGGAAATATTTAAATATTTAATTTTAAAAATAAAAAATAAAAATATTTAATATTTCAATAAGTTGTATAATTCAAAATTTCAATAATTTTAATAATATATCATTTAATTTTTAAATTACAAACTATTTTAATAATGTTATATATCTCATTATTCTTGAAAATTATCTATTTTAAAAAAACTTAATAATATTATCTATACTCGATTTTTAATCCAAATTTTTTAATAGATTTCAATTTAAATTATTTTTATATGTATTAAATAATTTATATATAAGTAAATAATTATATATAGAGAGATAAAATGCTTATCAATACGTGATTATTAATATTTAATTATGATTTGATATATAATGTCTATCTAAGAGTTTTTATTTTTTAAATTTTAATATTATCTTTAAATATCCAATACTAAATTTGATATATCATAATTTTTCTTTTTAAAATTTGTATAACCTTTAAGTACTTACCATAATTTTAATTTAAAATATTTATGAAATTTCATAAAAAAAATATTTCTGAAATGTATATTTTTTTAAGATAATTTATTAGTTATGATTATGTAAGAACTATTATTAATTAAATAATTAAATCTAATGATATAAAGTAGACAATTTCAATTTTTATACAACAAAATTTATAAAAAAAAATTATTTGAGTATTAATATATTAAAATATATTTTTCAGAAGATGAAAAAAAATTTAAATGATAAATTTAGCTAATTTGAAATATTAATATAACAACTTTATCAAATTAAAAAAATAAAATATTTCTTCATAATTAATATGAATATAATTATACTAATTATATAGTCATATAATATGAAAAGATATGATAATGATTTGTCTATATTTAAATATATTATAATTTATAATTTAAATTCATATTACAAATTATTATCAAATAAAATTAATTCATGAGATACAAGCTAGCAAGAATATAATGATAATTCATTTAGATTCAATTATTTTAAGAATAATTAAAATTATTACAAAATTATAAAGCAATAATTTTTTATTCATAATGAATATTTAATTTATTTCATTATAACATAAATTCATACTAAACTGCTCCTAATATACTCAATATGTGTTGCAGAAGTGATAATAAAAGTTAATATTTTCTAAAATAATTACATTATATTAATTTAAAATTTGAGAAAAAATAATACTCAAATCTAACTGAAATTTGAATCCAGCTTTAATGACTAGAAAATTTAAATGATATTCAAAGGGACCTTATGTTATCCGGTAAGGAAGGGCTCACCGAACAAGAAATGGATTGTGACCAGATTTGGTGAGTAAACCTTCATCGTTTGTTGAAAAAGACCACGTGCTTTGACCAGATTTTATGAGCAAACCTTGGGGATCCAAGAGTGCTCCGTCATTCCCAAAAATTTCACAAAGTTGCGAAGTGAAAATACTCCATTTGATTGCATTCACCCCACAGGGTAGCTTGGTTGTAACTGTAATCTGTTTGATTATTCTTCTTTGGGGTGAATTCTGAACAAAAGAGTAGATTCATATATTTTTTCTACAGATATCTTCGAAAATTTCAGTATTCTTTCTCTATTTCTAATCCGTTGCCAAGGAAACCGAAGAGTAAAGTTTCGTGCACCACGGCTGAAACACACGACCTTTTAGTTCCTTGCTTCTGCAACAAATGGCTGCCAATTTCTGGTCATCTTCTCACTAGTATGTTTCGAACTCAGTAGTTTAAATAATACTTGTAGCATTGAAAATGCTCTCTATTTGCATCTTATTGTTTAATTTGAGTGTTTTTGGATGATGTTTCTTGCAGTAAGCAGCTTCTTGATCAAGAAGAAGTCGATGTGGTGAACCCACTTGACAAAGAAAAGGGTATCACACTTGAGGATTTTAAGCTTATTAAGACCCACATGGCCAATTGTATGCTCTTTTTTTTCTCTGTTTGTTTTGTACATTATAGTTACCTGTTTCTGTTCGAAGGCTTAGGTTTGTCTGCCAAGGAACAATTAGAAATTTGGAAAACAATTATAGGAGCTATCTTATTAGTATTATTGCTATTGAGATTATGAATTTAATATGCTTTAATAGTAAACATTCTTGAGATCTCGTTGATGTACTTTTTTTTTTCTTTTGAATTTCTGCATATTTTTCCTTGTGCAGATATTTTGAAATTGGCTCAAAATGTGAAAGTGAGGCAAAGGTGTGTCCTTCATCTCCTTATGTGTGATTTATGTTCTTCATCAAGCTGTCATATGATTCATGCAATTTTGATAGATTCCATTAAATGTGAAATAGCTGGATCGCTTGCTTCTCTTCTTCATGTGCTTGCTCCTATATGCTTAAATTTGAGCAACTTTGTGGCTTCATTACCTAGAACAACCATGTATCTGATTGGAGCTTTGAAGTTGAGACATTTACCTGTTATATATGATCAGGCTATGAGAAGAAACTGTAAATCAATTTATTTTAAAATTAAATACATGCCGGCATTTTGATGGAATGACAATGAATTGATTTTCTTTTTCAATAATTTTCTTTGATTTGATAAAGTGAGGAATCTTTTTTTCATCATCTTAACTTAAAAGGTTTAGAAAAGTTTTTGCCCATTCTTTTGTTGGAGTGCACTATGGCAATCTCTAATATTGTGGTCAATTTTCAGGGTTGTTGCTACTGCAGTTACATATATGAGACGGGTTTACACCAGGTATTTCCTCTAACCTTGTGATTCTCTGATGGTGGTACTCCTCCAATGATTTAGAAGGTCCGGTTCTTTTTCTTTTTTGTAGTCTGACTTATCTATTGGCAATATTCATGAAGTTCATTGTCAGCAATGCAAATTCAGTTGTTTAGATGATAATTGATGGATTGCGCAATTTTGATGTCATTTTTGTCTTAGGAGTTTCTATATTTCATTTCATCAAATCTAATTTCTTTGTTATTGCTACCATTCAAGTTGTTGTTGTGAAGTTGAACTAGGACTTCTCATATGGGGATCTGATGAGTGGTGGTTGCCGATGGCCATTATGTATAAGCTATATGGCTTGTCTTATATTTGACTAATGAGTAGACTTATTGTATTTCGGTGTCTGATTGTTCCTTTCTTTGTGCTTCCTAAAGACACATCAACATGTCCCTCTCCAGATATGTAATCAGTTATAATTTATTCCACAAGACTCGTTTTCTCTTTTTATCCTGTGGCCTTGAAAAATTGGTGTATTACATTGCACAGATACACAAGGAGAGTAGTAGACACGTGTTAGACGTGCTCATTATATGCTTCTTATGAAAGAAAACAAAAAAAGCTTAAACCTGCAAATATAGAAATAAAATCTTAAGTTCAAGTTCTAGCTAATGATTCTGTCTTCTGAGCTTTTTTGGTTTATATTAATCATTGCTTTTTTTTTTATTGCAAAACTGATTGTTGTAGGTGTTTTGCTTAATAATTTTATATCAGAAATTGATATAATACTTGTGCTTGCGTAACTGTCTGGTTTGGTGTCCTTATAGTATCGTATGGTAATTGCACCTCTTTTTGCACCTCTCTTCACTTTCAGAAAAGGTATGACAGAATATGATCCACGTCTTGTGGCTCCAACCTGCTTGTACCTGGCATCAAAAGCAGAAGAAAGCACTGTGCAGGCCAGGCTGCTTGTATTTTACATTAAAAAATTATGTAAGGACTTATTTACCTGATAGATCTTTAGCTCTTTATTTCTTTTGGATAGTTCTGGATAGGAAACTGAATTAAAGATCTTCTAAGCTATTAGTTGCAATTATAGTTCATTTTTCTGGAAATACAAAAATCTTTTTTTACAGACTCAGATGACAAGTACAGGTATGAGATCAAGGATATACTTGAAATGGAGATGAAAATTTTAGAAGCGCTCAACTATTATCTGGTCGTATTCCATCCTTACCGTTCACTATCCCAGTAAGTATTTAATCAGCCTGGTTGTTTCATCCATTTTTTTTTTTTTTCTTTTCGTGGAATCATTGTGTGGTTTATCCAGTGTGATTTAAAAGAGTTGTTTGGATGTTATGTTTTTCCATTTTTATTTTCTATCCTCCAGAGGACTCCTAGTCTTCCTGTATACTTTCCTTTCCAGCCAGCTTTTCTATGTACTTATTATTGCTCTCTTTGAAGAAATTTTGTTTTGTCTTAGAAAAAAGAAATAAACAGAAAATCAGAAACATCTTTGCACTTATGCCTTGGAAATCTTTTATACTGCCTGAGCTTACAGATGTAAAGCCTGCCCCTGCCTGCTCTCCCAGAAACCATTTGCACTGATGGTGGAAAACAGTGGGCACATATTTATGTGCAATGGCAGTAGCAGTTCTTAAAGCCCATTGAAATCAAAGGGAGCTAATTCTAGAAGGGTATCTGCTTGATATCCTAAAAAAAGGATGGGAGACGATAGCTGTATGGAGAAGATGGCTCACAGCACAGCCTTCTTGTAGAGTTTGATTGCAGCTAATCTCACTAGGTTTTCTAGTTTGCAAACAGACTATGACTTTACAATGATAATCGCCGAAAAATAAAATAAAAAATTACAATGATAATTACCTTGTTGCTACTAACTGTTGCATCTATCTAGTTTCAATTTGGTTGCACTGTGTTCTCATGAGTAGCGCAATCTGTCATATTGTCTATTGCAATTTGGAAATATATTTTTATTACCTTTTTCCTTTTGTATTCTCCATAACTTCTTTATTTCTTAATGGTTGGTGTCCAAAAGAGATGTGTGAGAATTTCTAAGTAATAGGAGTTTCATGCCTCTTTATGTCTTCACATTTCAAATTTCTACAAGTCGAACAAATACTTGAAGTAATCAACTTTTAGCTTCGATGCCTAAATTGACTGAGACAGTTGATTTAACTGCAGAAGTGGCCCTACATTCTCAACTTAGAAAGAAGATATTATTCAGTGATGGCTTGCCATTATTTATATAATGTTTGTGCTGCAGGTTGCTTCAGGATGCAGGTTTGAATGATATAAATATGACTCAAATAACTTGGTAAGAGTTTGTTGCTGTTGAGCAACCTATGAATATTTTGTTTATACTTTCTCTTCAATACTTCATCCCTTTGTAGGCCTTTCATTTGATTATTTATTTGTCACTTGTTACTCTGCATTTATTATTTGACTGCACATCATTTGATGAAGGATATTACAAATGACTAACAAAATTTTTCCCGTATAGTAAAAGTGTATAAAGATATTTAAGTTTTCAGCTGCAGAAACAATATTGTTGTTGTTGAATTCCATAAATTGGTTATGGAATTTAGTTAAATTTTGAAGAAAATTTCTTCATTTTTTCAAGGGCAAATTACACTCATCTCCCCTAAGGTTTAGCCTAAATACACAGGATACCTCTCTATTTTAAAAAATATACATTTACCTCCCCTGTTTATAACAGTATTGGATGCCGTTAAATTTTTTTCCTTAACGTCTATTGTACCCTTGTAACAACCTGCAAAGAAAAAAAAAAATTGTGGCATTTCCACAAACATTCATAGTGCATATCATGTTAAGAAGAAAACAACTAAAAGAATGCAACCAAACACTTCAGAGAAAGCTTGGAAGATCCATGATGCCTGGTATCACTAGGTCTGCCACTTTGTCTTCTCTCTGACCAGTCTCTTCTTTCCATCGTAGCCACCCTTTTTCCATTCTTCCATTGCAGAAGATAGTGTTTGTTTGAATGTTATTTGGGCATTGGGTTTGTTGTATTTTGGGTATCATTGGTACTTTGACCTTTACAAATTTACTTCTTTGCTGCATTTTCAGTATTTGATTTGTTGATTTTTTTCATTTGGTAAGAGATTTTGGAGAAGAAGCAGGAAAAATGGAAATTTATTTCCCTTTACAATACAACAAGAATGGCTTTTTTTTTTAAAAAAAAAAAAAAAATTCCATAGAAAAGCAATTTCGGAAAGAATAAGAACCACCAAGAAAAATATTTGAAAAAAAAAAACAGAAAGAAGAAGCAAATAGAGCATAAAAGCAATTCAGCTGGATATTGGGGGCTTTGATTACTTCAGATTTGCTTCTTTGTTGCACTTTGGTTATTTTTTTATGCTATTTTCTTCTTACAAGGGGCATCCCCATTTTTTTCCAGCTCCTCTCATGGTTTTCCTTCAATTTCCCCTATTTTTATCATTCTTTTCAAGTTTTCATGCTCTGGAGTCTGAAATGTCTTCATTGAAGATAAATTTCTTCTATTCTGTCTCTGTCAAACATTTCAATACATATAATGTTGCAAACCTACCAATTTCTAGCAATTTTAATAACTGTTTGATATATTGTTTGTGATTTTGACCTAGTTCAATCCAGGAAATTACCTCGAAACCCTCCAAATTTCTTTAACTGGTGCACCCATGAGCTCCTCCTCCTTCATATTTGTGCATGGTTGGAATCCCAAGTTTTGCTCTGAAGTGCCTTAGATTCAATAAGGGCATAAATGTCAATAAATTTTGAAGATAATTGTTCCCAGCCTTTTATGGGCATTGTGTTGTCACATGCCTCCCCAAAATGGATGGCAAATAAACATACTATTCACAGTGGGGGAGGTATGTGTAAACCTCAGGAGAGGTAAATGTAATTTACCCTTTTTTCAAAAAACAAAAGCCCGAATCTAGTTCTTATATTATTCCACTTTTTAGTTATTTGTGCTATCATGGTCCTTATTTCTGCTAGCCTCATCATACTATTCGCCTCATAATATCCTGACAATCCATGCTTTTAAAATATGATGACAGAAGTATGAAATTCTTTTTCTTTTTCCTTTTGGCTTCAAAGGAAAATCTTGATCATATGATAGTATAATGTCCATCCAGCGATCACCTTTTTCTATTTGAGATTATCTGTCTGCTTTCTGATTTAAGTTTATTATTGTAAATATATTTTAAAGTGGAGTGGATAAGGCACAACTGCCATATTTTTTATCATTTGAGTATATAAGATAGTGCTTTTAGCTAAGGGTCAACAGCCTTTACTGTGAAAGAAAAAAAATTAGAAAAGGCTCAACTGCACTGAATATTTTCAGTTTTCCTAGAGAATACTGATCATGTGGTTCACTATCACCTAATTTAGCAGTATATGGAATTCAAGTTATTTGTTGAATAGAGATTCTTGTCTTGATTACAATATTTTAAACTAATGACTTTATTATTATTCATCTTGTGTCCATGTTTTCTCTCGTTTCCTTTTGCCTATGAACTCTCTCTAGAAGATTTATTTTCTCAGAAAAGATAGCTTAGTCTCTTGATTCTTTAACATCATTTCTGGGTTCATTAATAAGCATGTCTTCCCACTTTGTTGTTATTGTTATTGCTTTATTTGTACATTTTAAATTTACCAAATTTTAAGAATGAAGTGTTGATGCCCACAGGGGAATTGTAAATGACACCTACAAGATGGACCTAATTCTTGTACATCCTCCACATCTGATTGCCTTAGCTTGCATATATATTGCTAGTGTACTCAGAGAGAAAGACACTACTGCCTGGTTTGAAGAACTTCACGTTGATATGAATGTGGTAGGTATAATGCCATATTGGTGAGCACTTTGTTGCTTATCTTATTACTCTTGACTCTTATTCTCTCTGACTGATCTTTTTTTCTTTTTTTTTTTTTCCTTATTTCCAATTTTTTTCCTTTTTAATCAATCTTGATGATCATCACTATTAAGTGCCAAATTTTTTTAAACTTGCTTAATGATAGCCTGCTAGTTACATTTCTTCAAGATGATTTTTTCTTTAATAGCTTATCTTTGTGCAGAATTTTAGATGGAAATGTTGATCTAACTTCATGTTACAAATAAAATTTTGCTGGTTCAGTAATTTTTTGTCAATTTTTGGGGATGGGGAGGTGGAATGGATGGGCAGGCTCCTCAGGGAAATAGCACCGAGTCTTATTGCTAGGTTTTTGTTTAGGTTTATATGTCAGGCATTGCGTCAGGTTATAGAAGAATGTCCGCACTTGTATAATTTTTCCTCTGGGGATGGTAAAATTGACTGCTTCCCCTAGGAGCCTCTCATATGCTGCTCTACCTGTGTATAGAGCAATTGTTTATTTGATTATGTTTATGTTACTTGGATTTGTGAGTTTATCATGAAATTATCATTAAACTATGAATTTGTATATATCCCTAGTTAGTTAGCATTAGTTGAGGCGATTTTAATGGTTCATGATCCCCTCAAATTTCTAGGGTAATTGATAGTGTATCTATATAAAAGAGAAAGACACAAACTGTACAAGGGGACACAATATTTCTTGTGCTGGGGACCCAAGGAATCTCTGCACAGATATTGTCCTTTTTTTTTTTTTCTTTTCATATACTTTCACCATCAATTCTTAGGAAATCAAGGTGATCATGACCCAATTTGTACAAGACTGGGCCTTTAATATGATGTATGTTATTATAGAAGTTCAAAATGCAATAATGAAGCTTGATGACGTCCTAGGAGCCTCCATTGCCAACATCCTGAATTGCATGTCCAAATTGTCTGCAACTTTTGTGAACTAGAAAAATTGGATCCTCTAGAAAGTTTCTTGCGTTCTGAGATTTGAAATTCTTCTTTATGACAGGTCAAAAATATATCAATGGAGATCCTTGACTTCTATGAAAGCGGTCGAATGATCCCAGAAGAAAAAATCAATATTGCTTTCAACAAGCTAGCCTTGAAGTCCTAAAAGTGTACTGGAGAAAAGTCCTAGGATTAATTTGATTGAGTTTTATCTGGAATGAAATTGATCCTAGGGCCGCTATTCTCTGGTGAGTTCATCATTTCATTCCATCAACCCATTGATGACATGCTCTGAAGCATAATTCGGAATGTTTGCTGGTATCGATGAGCAGATGGTTATATGTTTATGGGCAAATAATATTCAGGTTGATTTTATTTCAAGAGCCTAAAAGGAATTAAATAATCTGATGCTGGGTAGAACAATGTATTCTCAAGTGATACTGGACTAAGGCTCGGGAATTTGCACTTAGTTCATATGTAATATGTGTGTAGTATCATTCTTCTGAGGCCTTTGTAACTTAACATTGATTGTCATGTTAATTTGAAGATTTAACAGCTTGCTAACTTAAAGACGATATCTAATCTGTCCCATTAAAGGAAAAATGAAAAAAAAAAATTATCTTTTTCTGCATATTAATGAAGTCGTCCAAATGAGCCATTAATATATCAAGAATTAAAAAATGCCTTTGCATGGTCAGTCTGGTAATCACATTTATGACCAGTTTTATACAGTAATAAGGAGCAAGTTTCATTGGTTGAAATTTTTATTTTCCGCTAGTCAGAATGGTGAAGTTTCTGAACTTTCAACAATTTACTGACAGAAATTGAAATATATAGTGGCATGCATAGGGATATGATTATTGTTTTTCGAAGATTAAGACTACAACTTCTTGTCCTATCGGCTGATATATTCAATGTTGGAATCCAACTTGCAATTAATGTGGCAATTTCTGTTTCTAGAGTTGGATTTACAGCTCAAAGTAAAGCCATGAACAAGTCATAAATTAAAATTGGTATTGGCACAATTCACAGAATTATAAGTCTCTGCAATAATACTGCTCAAAATCAAAGGGTAAAAGGTTGAAAAGATTGCGAGTTACTCAGACAGTCCCAATCAGTAAGAAAATTTTCATTATGTGCTTACCAATAAGTTGTTGATGTGGTCATTATTGTTTGGTATGGAAATTCAATTTTGGAAACCAATTACAACTACTCTCCCTTTTTCTTTTCCCTTTGTTGCCCTAATAGTAATTGTCTGGCAATCTGGGATTGTGATTGAGGTTGTTGAAAACGGAAAAGAGCCGCAATGACAGCGTCTGAGGCAACTTCAACCATTCAGGGGGAGGCAAATGCTCAATTATTGTGGGTGACAAAATAAGGGTGAGGATCTACCTAGATAATAAAAGCCACGCCAGCAAATAACTTACCAACTAGGATTAGTCAAATATACCTTTAACACCAGCCGATGGATCAGATATAATCACAAGCTATTTAAAACTATAGGACCTAATTATTAAAAAAAAATTACAATGGCCTAATTACAAGTTTAGTAGAAGTTTACGGACAAAAAGCCCTAGGACAATTTACAGTATGAAAGCAGCCACGGGAATCCAATGTTGCAGAGCAATGCATGCTTCTTCAGTCATCAATAATTTCTATTAAAAATAGCATAATCTCTACACGTAACGTTGATATATTCTCCTCGGAAAAGGAATGTTAAGCTTGCAAGAAGTTGATCAATACACTATTCCTCGTATCAATTTGTCCATCACAAGCAAAATGAAATTACACTACGAACATTAGTCTCAAGCATTTAAAAATTAGAAAAAACCATTGTACTCATCACTGTATGAGTATTAACAACTGATCCTCATTTGACTAAGAAGAAATCACATGCTCAAGAGCTTGATCTCGATTGCCCATGCTTTTAAGGTCTCTTGATCACCCTTGCAGGATTGCTAATCCAACTTGGTCCAGAGTATTTCTTCTATATTTACTTCTTTCCCTTCTTACGCTGCTTCTTCTCTGCATGAAGTTTGAATAAATGTTAGAAATCGCTTACATTATTGTTAAGTTCCTAAAATTTTTATCATGTTCGTAATTATCAAAACGCAGTTGGATGACAGAATGTGCAAGTCTTGACCAGATCTTCCAGGTTTTACTGGATTTTAACTTCGACCTGATTTCTCCACTAAAAGGAACCATACAGTTCAAAGGGATGGATTACTTGGTACATTTTGCACTAAGTAAGGTCACTTAAACAACCAAATCTCATGGCCACAAAAAAATAAAAAGGACCATTACTCTGTCACAATCCCCTCAGATTGTACACATAATTTATTTAAATATGGCCCACCTGTTTAAACTTATCAGTTAGTTTTAAATAGATTGTACCATATGTGAGTGTGAGAGGATTATGTGAAAGTTGGTCGTTCAGGTAGGCAATTTTTTCTTTGCACCAGCCACTCAACTCCAGCATGGAGATAGTGTACACGCACACACACACACTTAATGTATTACATAGGTCCATGCAGCTATTTTCTATGTATTTTGTGTGTTTATATATAAGAAAAGGCAGAGGAAAGATTCACTATACCCAGCTGCCTTTTCGCTTCAGATTTTGCAAAGAACTCCCTCCATTCATCAGTTAAAACAAAAACAGGGTCACCGTCATCTTCCTCCTCTAGCTCTAAGTGCTCTAACTCTTGTGAAATCCTGCATATCAGCAAAAACCATGGACAGATTAGTTAGATAAAGATTGGCAGAAAGAGTGGATGAAGAAATCATGACGAATTCTTATGACACGATTACAAAAATGAAAAACAGATAAAAGGATGAAATAAACCTTGATCGTCAGCATTGTCCTGTTAAACTACCAGAGATAACTATAATAGCAAGACATCCAAAATCTAATAAAAAATGCTTAAATTAGGAAAATTTTCAGATTACTTTCTTTGTGAAGAGAATAATGGAAACCAATCTACTTAATCTGACAATCTAAGGTATAGCAACAAGTTTTTATAAACATAAATGGTCCGATATCTTCAGTTTGTGATCCAGAGTTGCTTAACTGGCTGAATCTCTCACAGATAGAGAAATGTGTCAGTGAACTGAATAACCAGGAAGACATGAAATTTAGAATTAAAGAGGAAATATATTTTTTATTCATAATAATTGAATAGCACCTATAGGGCACCTTTAAACTATTTAAAATGCTTTCATAGTTCAGTCAACACCAAACTCTCATTCTGTAGGGCAGATAAAAATGAGATGGAAATAAGGGGGATCCTACTTCTTTTAGAAAAACTACATGCGAAATTTAGTATAAAAGAGGAAATATATATATCTATATATATATATATATATTTTAAGTAACAATTGAATGGCAACTTATAGTGCACCTTTAGAATTTTTAAATGTGTTTTTAATGAATTTTTTAATAACAAGGGTGGATTCTAATACTTTTTTTTTTTCCTTCACTTGACTCCGATCATCTTAAAAAAAACGTTAGATGAAAGAATTTCAACAGCAATAAGGTAAAAAAAAAAAATCAAAATAAATGGATAGTCATGTGTACCATGTCAAGAATCAAACTGGTTATTAAGAAGAACTTGATATGTGCTGAAACCAATCATAGATACAACTCAATTCCAGTAACTCAATTAAGGATGCAAACAAAGAAAAAAAAAAAAAAAATCTTCTTAAGCATAACATGAAGCAGACCCCTTCTTTTGGTCATTCCTCCTTACAACACTTTCCACATAGTATCCTTCATTATAAAAGGAGCATATATCTTTCCCAGAACATATGCTACCAACCATACTCATCCCAATGTTTTAAGACTTGCTATTTTCTAAAAGTAAACTCCACAGTTACAGTGGCCCGAGTAAAAACTGAAATAGTAAAAATAAAACATGATTACTCCATGAACGAGGAGGAATGCTGAAGCATTCATTCAGGACAAACCAGGAAGCAGCTGTAATCCCAACTTTAGGGGTTATCAAATGAATTCTTTGTTCCCTAAATAAATATAAGCATTTACAAAATATTATATTCACCTTTAAGCTTCAAATCTCAGCAATTGGTAGCACTTTTTAAATCTTTATTGAACTTAAATTTATTTAAATAAAATCACTGGCACAATCTTTGAATTTGTAGCTACCTGAAGCTTCTTGTTATATTACTTCACTGATGACCGTATTCACTAGATTTGTTGCACAATTGTAGGCCATAACAGGCTGAATCTCATCATTTCTCAATATAACTCATGAGACTCCCTCACCATAGCAATTGATTATTCATCGACACCCTTTACCTTTACAGTGGCAGCTTCCATCCATGGATGGGCCCCTATTATTTACTTATACTCAGCATAATGCATCTTGTATGTTTAATCTTTAGCTTGTTGTATGATGTACCAATTTTGAAGTCTTTTAGGTTTGATCTAACATATATTCTTCTACAAAAAAATAATTTGCCCCCAAAAAAAATCCTAGGCCATGCTTCCACCACATGCACAAAAGTTTCTGCTTTAGCTTAACTTGGAAGTTCCTCTTCAATTCTCAGTCGCCTTGCAGTTTTCAGGAGTCCCAATATTATTCTTCCATCTTCCTGATTATACTGTGGATTATTGATTCTTTCGTATTGCTTCTGTTATTAAATGAAGCCATCATTGTCTTCTCATATCCTGTAAACAGAAAATACAAAAGAACTTTAAGGAACCCCGTTGTATAGTTTTTTTCTGTACTGGCATATATGATCCACTGTATCAAAGGCTCCAGATTGCCCATTTTTCTGTTTATAAGTTCCCTCTAAAAAGACCACCATCAGAGAGGCAATAAGAAAATTGAGAAACAAATATGTGAAGCTGTATACAAAAGCCTGCCCAGACAAAAGAATAATCCCTTTGTGTGTAGAATAATAACCTTTGTTAAGGTATGCCAAACTATGAATTTTCTTTAGGGACAATATTGCTACTCTCACAATGTTCTTGCTCATGCTTTTTATTTCTTTCTTCCTCCAACAAGACACCAAAGACTCTTAATTGTAAAGGCACCTTGGCTGTCAGGGACTATATTTTATTCATCATACCTTGGAATTAAATCCTCCTAATCTCCTAAAAACTAAGTGCCCATACGCCCCTTGCATAGCACAATTAGGTTGCCCTGTGTTGACACATTTTTTCTTTATTAACTTGATTAATGCCTTTAGAGCCGCTTTTTCCTTTTTTTTTTTTTTTTTCCTCTCTCAACCTCCACTTTACCAAACCCAGCAGTGTCATTATTACTTTTGACAATTATAAGCTTCTACATAGTTTTAAACTGTCATCTGTAATTTGGTACACAATACTGCAGTTGCTCTTCGTTCTGCAACTGCAATTTACTGCAATTAGTCTCTGCAATGTCTATATTTTTCTGCATTTGTCTCATCAAAACACAGCCTCAATGGTGATCTAATTTAGAACCATGGGCTTCTGTTTTATCACCCCTTTGCATAAATCCACCATATCTCGCCTAAAAGTCAACACATCATTCAATATCAAACTCTTACTGCATTCATACAAGATATTGCATGCCCTGATCATCATTCCATTTGACTGCAGCAAGCTTCTACAATGCTATCAAGGACAAGCATCTACTTATTTCTCATTCACCAATAACATATTCTTCTGTATGGGACCAAACTCTTCATTACCCATTTAAACAATAAAAATACTGATCAACGACACAGAAGAAAAGTAATTCATGGAAAAACTGGGATAAAAAAAATTGAGAGGATCAAGAAAAGAAAAAGAAATTGAAGCTTCTTACTGGGCTGAAGAACTGCGGGCTTCTTTGTGTTCAATAATCCCTACACTTGAACTGTTTCCTGTGGAAATTGGAACGACGGGGCCTTGTTTCTGAGGGAGTTGAGAAGGACCAAAATTAAGATACCCTTGCAATTGAGAATGAAACCGATGATATTGGTGGGCGCATGGTGAAGAGAAACGGTGACAGTGATGGAGAAGGTGATCCGGATGGAGCAGGCAGTGATGATGGTGGTGGTGGAGGTGGTTGTGGTGGTGGTGGAGATGGTGGTGGCGGCGGTGGTGGTGGTGGTGGTGGAGGAAACGGTGATCATTATTCGTGGGATGGTGGGCGTAAGGGCATCGCCTCCATACCCTGCCTTCTGAGGAAGCCATAGATATTGGTATTGCAGTGTAAATTCAGCAACGTAGACTGAATTACAGATTAACGAAGGGACTTTCCAGGTCCAGTTTTTTTTTTCCTTCATTCCAGCTCTCGTGATGTTTCTGACAAAACTGTACCTTTTTATTATTTTATTTTTTAATTTAAATTGATTGATGTGATTATATATTATTATCAGGCCAATAAATTTATATATATCTAAAAATTAATTAAAAAAATTTAACATCTAATTAGTTCATTAATTTATTTAATTTTTTATTTTTTTATAAAATATAAATTTATATTTATAATATTATTTAATTTAATAATTAATTAACTAATTTAATCATAATTTAATAATTTTTTAATTCATTATGCAATCCAATTTTCAAAACAATAATGTAACTCATAAATGTTTCTGACAAACAATAATATTTTTGTAAGATTGCTACCTGTGTAATGTTCCCAACATTATCACTAAAGCGTAAAGTTGTGTCAATAGATAAACAAATTATAAAAATTTTAGTATTTCTAGCAACATACTAAATAATTTGTGACTTTTTATGATAATTTGCAATTTTGATCATAGGAGTAACAAATCTGCTTATAAAAGTAGATGCAATAATACATGAAAAATTTGCAAGATAATTGTGAATAATTCATATAACCAAAAGTGATATATAGTTGAACCAATTGTGTTGCGACAACGTAAATATTCTTATGGAATCGTTCTTCTTTAGTAGAGTATAATGGCCAAAATATCCCATAACCAGAGGAATCAAAATAAGTTGGATTTAATGAATTAGCTTTCAAATAATATAATATTTTTTGAACTAAAATTGAAACTGATACAAAAAATAAGAATAGTAACATATAATATATGATTGATCCAAAATAATCTAACTTAATAAGAGTGTAGAACTAATAAGTGATGGCCCATCAAAATAATGAGTTAGCCGATTAGTTAATTATGTATTAATATATATAGATATATAATAAATAACATAAAATTAACTGATTGGTATCTGTATAAATATACATATTAAAATTATATATTAATATATATATATAGATATATTAAAATTATTTATATATTAAAATAATGTAAATAAATTTTATTGTTTAATGAATTTATATATTTAATATTATCAATATATATTACATGAATTTATTAAAATAAATAATTACATTTAATTTGAATAAAAGTAAATTAAAATTAAAAGAAAATTTAATAAATAAAATTATGAGAAAAAAATTATTATTAAACATAAAACTAGTATAATAATAAAAATTACATAAATTAGTTACTATAAATAAATAATATATTAAGCAAAATAAGTAATCAGTAACATTATAACATAACAAATTAGAAATTGAGAATTCCTCTAGCCAAAAAAAAATGAAAATAAAAATATTACCTAAAAAAGAATGGAGAAAAAACTTGAATAATAATATGAATGAACAATTGAATACTGAATAAAAATGGCTCAACTTATAAAAAGAGAAATTATTTGAATAAGATATTTTCAATAAAAAATACAAATAATGATACAAAATTTGTAGGTGATAATAATTATAAAATATAATTACATTAATAATAATAATAACAAGAATATTATTATATTTTATTTTAATTAATTAGTAATATAAAATTAATATTTAAAATATAACGAACTGTTTAAATTACTTAGGACTACTTGGTGAATATCACCTGGGATTGAGATTGGTACTATAGCAACTTGATATAATAAAAAATGTAGTTCGACTAGAGATTGGCCCGATGTACAGTTTTGCTAGTTAGGCTATCCCTATAGGATTGGGTTAACTCATTTTGACATGTCTACTTACAAGGAAGCTTAGCCAGTGGAGATCGCAAATACAACAAATATAAAGTTAGCCTGATTGGACTTGAAGATGGGTTTAATGGCTTAGTATAAAGGTCAAGTGCTCGACCCCCAAGGGTGGTTGACCAGTCGACCAACCTTATTGAATTGGTCAACTATTTGGCCAATCAACAAGACATTACAAATCGGTCAACTAACCGATGTGAAGCCAAACAAAACTCTGAATGCACAGATTTTGAGCAATCAGAATCCTAGTACGTTTAGGTACTCTCTAAAGGTTGAAACTTTGTTTAGAGAAGTTATCTTTACATCTTTGGTTTAGATTAGATTAGTAAAGGTAAATTAATCAAATTGAAGGCTAGATCTAACTAAATTCATCTTTCTCTTTTCAAATCTTAAATTTTAATTGGTGAATTTCATTTGTTTTTGCGAGATTTCGCAATAACAACAATTTTGGCCTTATAACTAATTGAACTAATGATTTTGGAATGTTCAAGAAGATTCTTTCTACCATGTGAGTGGGAGTTTCTACTTTGATTGGCTTTCTTTTATCAAGAATTTATGTATATGTATATATTTTCAAAATTACCAAAGTTTTCTATGTGCCAAAATGTAAAAAGAGTTTATGATATGTAATGAACATGAGAAAGATCCAAGATAAGTTATAAGCATGAAAGGATTTGGTATATGATATGAATAGAAATAGTTTTAGATTATGTTAGGAATGGTGAATGATCCAAGGAGGAGAAATAGAAACATAGTTTAGTTTAGAATTTAGGATACATGTGTTATATGATTATTTATTTTATATGATTATTTGTATGTATGCATGGTGGATGGGCTTAGCACATGGCTTAGTAAGGTTGAAACATAGCTTTAGTAAGATATTTTTTGAAAATCCTTTTTTATAATTATCATGATTTACATAATTTATTCATTTGGTAATAATTAAAGTAAAATAGATTATTCTAAAATGGGATGATAGCATAAAAGAGACATATAGATCTAGCAAGGTTAAAATGATAATTTTGTGGGTTCGGAGAATATATATGTATATTAATATATATATATATATATATATCAAAGTGCTAAGAAAAATGATCTTTCCTTTTTTACTTTAGTAAATGATATACACTCGTTAAAAATAATTTGGATTCTTTTAGATTGCAAAAGCAAAAGTTTTGAAAGAATTTTTTTTATGATTGGAAGCTAACTTGGTGATTAAGATCTTAATCAGAGTGACTAAATTGATATGTTGTGATATTGAAGATTTAATAAGATAATCAATTAAGATTGTATAAGAATGTATAAAAACATATTATAGATTACAATAGAATATATAAATGTGTAGAAACAATTTCACTATTATGCAAAATCACAATTATGCAGAATAGTGAATTCAACAAAATATAATTTGCAATAAAATTGAATTGCAGAAAATAAAGAATTGTAAATAAACGTTAAAGACACTACAATTTTTAAGTGGTTCAGCTTCATCTGAAATTGTAGATGAAGTCTATATCCACTGAGTTAATCATCAATCAGATGACTTGTTTTATTACTACAATTCATAGGATTTAAATCAGGCTCTTGAACCTAAGAACAAAAAGATTTCATTGGACTCTTGTCTAACCTAGATACAATGATTTTTTTATCTCCTCAAACTATAATCAACCTCATAACCTAGAAATGTACAAAAAATTCAATGCATTTTTTAACTAACTGTAATTAATCTCATAGCTAAAGAAGATGCAAAGGGAAAATCAATCTCTTCCTTTGTATCTCCAATTTCTATCTACCTAGAAATTGTAATTAAGACAGAAAACACAAATTCTTAATAACCTAGAAATCTGAAGGTAAAATCAGAAGTAAGGTAAAGATATACAATACCAAGTTTGAAATGACAATTTCAAACATTTAGCTGTAAATTCCTCTTTAAATCTTGATAAAGAATCCTTGATTTGATTAGATAAGGAGAGGTACAGATGAATCTTGTTAGGCTCAATTTGCTCTGAGAATTTCTCTCCTGAAGAAGTAAGTTTATTATGAAAAACTATTTGTTTGAAATAGAGTTAGGAGTATTTATAGTTATTGTAACTGACATTTGAAAATAACTAATTTTCAATTCTTGAATCAATTCATGAATCAATTCGTAGTGGTTATAACTAACTAATAACTGACTAATCAATTTATGAATCGATTAAGCTTATGTAAAAATCAAAGATCAAATCGATTGATGAATCAAATCATTGTATTTTGAAATTAGGTTTTGAATCGATTAAGGAATTGATTCAGATGGTTTTCCTAACCTTTAATAAAAACATTTTTCAAAGCTTTTCTTCATAAATCAGTTCAAGTAGTTTTCACAAGTTTTTCAACATGAATCAATTCGTGAATTGATTTAAAATTGTAAAATCCTTTTTATAAAACTTGCATTTTTGAAAAATCATTTTGAAAATTTGTTTGAAAAAGATTTAATTTTTAAATCACTTCAAGAGATTTATTTCTACCTTAATTTATTAGTTTTAAGAAATTTGTTTGTATCAAGATTTAAATAGAAATTTACTTACAAAAGATCTTAAAATGATAAAGTAAGTACTAAATGATGTTGTGGATCCCTTGAATCATATTTACTTTGATCTCACTTTTGATCCTGCAAAGCAAATAATAACCACTAAAGAATATCATCAGATATAAATTGTTTTTAACATTAAAACCAAATAGGGATAGATAACAAAGCAATCAAATGCTAATAATATCTAGAATGCTAACAATCTCATTAGCTAAGCTAATAAGGCAAACAATCTTTTTAGCAAGGCTAACAAATTTCTTTAGGGAAATTCATGGATTAAATAGTTTGATGAAAGAGATGTTTGTGTATGTGACTAGTACAAAGTAAGAAGGAGAAACCTATATACACTAGGAAGATGAACTACACTAATTTATTTTTCACTATGACAACCATAATTAACCATCATTGCTTTTCCCCTAGACTTATATAGGATAAGTGTATGATATTTGTGACTAGCGTATCTTGTAAGGCTAGTAAATTTCATAGATTGAATGTTTACAATATGATGGGTTGACCTAAGGGTCCTACTGCTTGTTGCCATAAGGTAGCCATTATACTAATTTATTATGCTACTGCCCTATTTGATAGTTGATATGATTAAATGAAATAGGAAATGTTGGAAAAGAAAAAGGTTGAAGAAATTGCATGAGAATGTAAAGGAAATTAAGATAAGAATAGTAGAGGTTAAAGAATATGATGGTGCATGTGTATGAACATATACACACACACGCACACAATCTTTCTGAAGAAATAACCTTCAAAAAGATAGACCAACAATTGGTCACTCTAATTGTTCAAAATAAAATAAAAATTTTAGAAAATAAAATACAAAGTCAAATCTATTCTAAAATGCCTAACACATTTTGGAAGAGAAAACAACATATGTTAAATTTACCATATGAAAAGGAGTTTTTTTTAAAAAAAAAAACAAATACCAATTAAAGCTCATCCAATATTAATGAATTATGAACTTTTAGATTATTGTAAGAAGGAAATAGATGATCTCTTAACTAAAGGGATTATCAAAAAAATCTAAAAGTCCTTAGTCATGCTCTATCTTTGTTGTTAATAAAAATGCAGAAATTAAATGAAGCACTTCAAGGCTTGTAATTAATTATAAGCCTTTAAATGAAGCTCTTCAATCAATTAGGTATCCTTTTCCAAACAAAAAGGATTTTTAAATGATTTGCATTTTGCAAAAATATTCTCCAAATTTGATATGAAATATGGATTTTGGCAAATTCAAATAAAACCTAAGGATAGGTACAAAACTACATTTACTATCCCATTTAAACAATACGAATGGAATATAAAGCTGTTTGGTTTAAAAAATGCCCCTTCAGAATTTCAAAGGATTATGAATAATATTTACAATGCTTTTACCAATTTGATCATTGTTTACATTAATGATGTTTTGGTCTTTTTTCAAAATCTAGACTAGTATTGCAAACATCTAAACATTTTCTTGAAAACTACATAGAAAAATGGTCTACCAATTTTAAAGAAAAAGATTTCTCTTTTTCAAACAAAAATTTGATTTCTTAGTCACTATATTTTCCAAGGGACTATAACTCCAATAGAAAGGGCAATTCAATTTGTTGAAAAGTTCCTAATCAAATTATTGACAAAACCTAACTTTAAACATTTCTCGGATGTTTAAAGTATGTGTTAGATTTCTTTCCAAATTTATCAAATGTTATTCAAGCTCTGCATGATAGATTAAAGAACTCTATGCCTTCGTGGATGGATTTATGTACAAATATTATTAGAACGGTCAAATATCAAGTTAAATATCTTCCTTGTCTTCATATTAGTGATACATCTACATACAAGATTGTAGAAATAGATGCACCAGATCTAGGATATAGAGGTGTCTTAGAACAAAGAACAAATAAAAAATAATAAAGAGCATGTAATTGCATTTAGATGAAAATATTGGAATTCTGCTTAAAAAAATATTCAATTATTAAAAAAGAAATTCTAGCAATAGTTTTGTACATACAAAAATTTCAAAGTGATTTACTAAATCAAAAATTTACAATTAGGGTAGATTACCAATCTGCCAAAAATATTTTACAAAAAGATGTTAAGAATTTGGCATCCAAACAAATTTTTGCACAATGGCAAGCCATCTTATCTATTTTTTATTTTAAAATTAAATTTATCAAAGACACTTCAAATTCTCTTATTGATTTCCTCACTCATAAACTTTTGTAGGGGAAATAATGATGAAAAAGAGCAAGGCAAAAATAGGAGTCTGCCTCCAAACTCTGAGAAAGTTTCAAATGTTAACAGTCCACTTTTGGATTCTTACTCAAAATCAAATGCCCCATTGGCACCTAAATCAAAAGATAAAGGCAAGTAGATTACCTTTTCGAGCCAAAATCCCCAAAACAGAATAATTCCTTCTCTCCACTAAAGATGGATTTTCCAATTGAAACTTTGCAAGCTTTTGTAGCTCAAATCCAAAGCCTTTTAGCTTTGTTGACCAAAAAATCTTGGGCAAACATAACTAAGGAAGAAATTGATGAAGATAAACCCCTCTTCATCACTCAGGCCAAATAAATCAAATTGTAGTCGAAAAATCCAAATAGATGACCAAAACTAGATCATCTTCAAAATCCCTCACCAAAATAGATTCTCAACCTATAAAAATACAAGCCATATACTTTCCATAATCCATGAATGAAAAAATTATTTAGATGGAACCTGAAATATGGCATGAAAATCCTAAAGTTGCCATGACAAAATTCTTTCCAAAAAATTGGCATTATGTGCCAACATCACTTTCAAAGAATAGAGATTTTTATCAACTTATCTTAACTGACATGGGATCAGTAGTGATCAATCACCATGTTAGTAAAGATAATCTAGAAATAACTACTCATTTGACTTTTCAAATTGAGAAAATTTTATTAATCTCAGATTAGAGCCAAAACCCCTATGTAGGTAAGAAATTCTCTAAAGCCTATAATCCAATAGGGTATACATACTGGGACTATATCCATGCCTGGTATAATAGCTTATATTTCCAAAATCAAACATTTTCTTATACATAGTTGTTTTTCTTTAATCAGAATACCAAGTATAAATTTTCAAATTGATTTTTCAATTGGTGGGGATATTTTTGGTCCCATTCCAGAAATATTTCCAACTTAAGTAAAAAATGGATGGGATGTATTCTAGTTTTGCTTTGACAATTTTAATTATGGAAATTTCCCTCTTCTTCTTCTTCAATTCTATTAAAAAATAGGCTTACCTTGGGTATATTTTTGGAAATACTACAAGGAAAATCAATTTTTAAAACCTCTAGTTCTATCAAGAATTGGTTCTATCAAATGGTTGGCTTGTTACAACTAACTCACAAAGCACACAAACCCTAAATTATGAAATGGTTTGAAAATCATCCTTATTATCACAAAAATATAAGGGCCAATTCAAGCCAATTTCTTCAAAATAAATCAAATATTGCCACCACTCTTGCTACAATCTCAACCAAGGAGGATTATGTGGAAAAATTATAAGAAATTCTCTTATATCATAAAGGAAATGCTGTGAAGTCTAGCTCATCTAGCTCAACCGAGCCAGAAGATTATGCACAATCAAATGAAGATGACTGTTTTAACCTATTAGATTAAGATCGAAAGCTAGTCCAAATGAAAGTTTGAATTCAAGTTTCAAGTAAATGAAATGCAAATGAAGTGTCGACAGAAGAAGACAAATTATCTTTCATCAAAACAACTTTTCATAAAGAGAAAGATGCTATCCTAGACAAAATGATAAGATTTCTATTAGCTCTTTCATTGTAGCAAATATTTAAATTATACTGTAGCAGTGTACTTTTAAGAACTATTAAAAATTCCAAAATTTCTTATAAATTGTTTAGGTTTTCAATGGTAAGGCATCCAATAATTTTATCACATCTGAGAATCTTATCACTTGCCTATTCCCCTCCCAACTCTCTCTGGAGCTTACTATAGAATATTTGAAAGCATTCTTTTAAATCTTTCAAATTAATAAAATTCTATATTTATTATATATATGGTATATGCTATATATGTTTTTATGACCAAAATTGTCTTCTACCAAAAGTCAGGGTGAAAATTTTTACTTATTGAGTACTCAAATTGTACTCATCTCATTCCATTAACATTTCAAATGAATAGACTTGAGGAATGTCTTAATTAGTAGACTCTTTTCTATGTGATTATATGTTATCAAGTTCATAGCCCTTTTGATTATCTTTTTTAGTGATTGTGTCTGCTCAGTTAGACAAGGTCTGAATGTTATATGTTTTATGAAACATGACAAAAATTATATATTTTAGATTTCAAAGAAAGTTTTAGAAAATGGATTTATTAAAACTCACATTTCATATATATATATATATATATGCGCAAACATAATTTTAGAATTGTTTTCATAATTTTCAAAATATAAATGTTTTATAAATAGACAAATACTCATGGGTTCATGACTTGAGTAATGTCTCAATTACTATGACTCCTTAGTATGTGATTATATGTCATCAAGTTTGTGGTCCCCTTGATTATCTCTTCAATCAATATCCATTTAGTCAGACAATGTTCGAATGTTTTATGCTTTATGAAATATGAGAAGAATTATGTATTTTAGATTTCAAAGGAAGTTTTATGAAATGGATTTATTAAACTCATATTTCATATTTATATATGTGTGTGTAGACATCATTTGGCATTGTTTTTATTATTGTATAAAAGGATAAATGCTTATGGGTTCACGAGTCACCACTAGGTGGCACTACAAAAAATATAGGTGTTTGGAGGTGGTTAACTCTGCTAAATTTTAAATTAGCGGCGGTTTAATTAACTACTGCTAGTACATCATTTTATTTTAAAATATTGTGGCAGTTACTAGTGCAACCACTGCTAAATTTCAAATTAGTAGTGGTTTAATTAATTGCTACTAGTATAACATTTTATTTTAAAATATTACAGTGGTTACTAGTGTAACCACCGCTAAATGCAACATATTTTCCTAAATTAATATGATTTTGCATCGTCGTTGCTGATAACTATAGTAGAGCTTGATCTCTCTCTGCTTCTACCTCCCAGTCAAATGCGACTCTCTAAATGAAGCAACTGTGTTGCCTCTGCGTTGTTCCACTTTAGTGCCTTGCTTCAACGCTCTATGTCACAACTCCTCCACCTTGCTTCGACACTTCTTCCTTCTCCTTGCTAACGCTGCTTCCTCCTCCTTTGCTACTTTCATTAAGGTAAATTCTCCGCTTTCATTAACTTAGATTTATTTAGGGATTTTCCAAATTCTTTTGCATTGAAGAAAATTATGTATTGATCTTCCTATAAATGATGATTATGATGTATGCTTATTTCAAGTCCAAACCATTTTATATTTATTTGTTTGTTGTTTACTATTAATGGTTTGTTTATATGACTAGACTAGACTGGATCAATTTTTGTAAATGTTATTATTATTATTATTATTATTATTATTATTATTATTATTATTATCTAACAATAGTTTGATCAGATAATGTGAGATGGTGTTATCAGTTATATTTCACTTCCATCAACATGTGACCATTTTCAACTTAGGGAACTAAGTTTGGATTTATGTATACTGGTATACTTTTTTCAACATAGCATAGATTGAATTGTTAGGTTTGTTGTTTATGTACACTGAATCCTTCTACATTCATTTGATTTGATTATAGCAATATAACATAAGTAAATTGATTTGATTATAGGAATGTGGCATAAGCTATTTGACTTGAAATCAACACTATTTAAGAGGTTTAAGCTATAATAATAATAATAATCATATAATAAGATGAATGTAGATTTCTGTTAAAGATAGCTTAGTTGTTTATTTTTGTTATTTTAACGTTTAGAGGTCCATTATTGAAGCATCTATGCAGAAGTCACTTGTCAGTAGGTTTAAGTGTTTACTTGAGGAAGGAAATGCCTATTTTCTTTCAAAAACATATATTAGTTTAGAGTTATGTCATTTTTCCCTATTTTTTTTCTCATTTCTACAAATGAGGTATCTAGAGCTATGTCATTTTTTTATTTCATTCCATAACCTAGTAAGCAGAGCATTGATATAATTTTTCTATGGATGCAGCTACTTTAAGAGGCTTATTAGTTATATACTTGGAGTTCAATAAAACTGATAAGAAGGCCATTGGGTCGTAAGGAAGCTTACTTACTGTGTCATCTTGGGTAAGTAACTATGTTTTCCCTGTGATATTTGGATCTGGTTGCATGATATAAATATTGGTAGCATTACATGCTTTTGTAATTCCTCAAAAATGAAAACAACTATAACAAAAGTATCAATGTTACAACAATATATATTTATATAATTCCAAGTTCAAAGGTCCTTATTTCAACATGCTTGAGCTGTCTTTACTCTACTTATTAGTATCTACCATTGATAGTAAATCAATATGAAGAGAACATCAATGTTCAAGATAATAAGGAGAAAGGTGGGATTTAAAAACAAAATTAGAATTATGTGAAATTCAATTTCATTTTGTTCCTTTCTTCATCCTTTTGAAGTCTTTGTAATTTGTCCTATTAATCAGCATTCCACCACCAGTTTAACTGGCTTGATTAACTTTTTATCTTTGAACATCTATATGTTAATATCTTTGACTACTATTTTGTCACTAATGTGAAGTATGTGACTTATAAATTAATACCATTGTGTTTACTATTTACTCTGCTTGTGCATTTTGGTTCATTGTGCTTATTAGCATTTTCTCTGTAGTGGTAGTGTGTATTCTTATGATTATTTTTCATGTATCAACTGAGATCTAGCCAAAATCTAATTACTTACCATGCTAGCCCAACTTTTACTAAGTTGGCATGAGCCTTCACATTTGGATTTATTGGTTGATTTCATATATTTCTCATTTTCTTGTCCTCTTATAATTGCATCCTTTACCATTGGCATAGAGCTTCTGTACTGTGATGGGCCAAAAAGGCAAATGTATCTGAAGTGTCCTTAGGATTGAACATTGTCTTTCTGTAGTAACCATAGATCATGCAAGAAAGACATGTCCATCCTTAACTATGCCATTAAAAAGATATCATGGTGTAATGTTCTATTTCATTAAAAAGCCTAACTTCATTCTACTTATTTCAACATCCTCTTGTCGAAAGAAACCTATGCCATCCAGTTCTAGATACTTTAGGGAGTTGATTAACCTTGTAAGCATCTCTGGAATGCTACCTGTAGACAGAAACTGCATCCAAATAATATAACTATTAGGAATATTTGCAAAGCAGTTCATCAAGTTTGTAAAGATACCAATAGCAAGAATTTTTTTTGTTTTTTAAGAATGAACTATCACTTAACTCCTTTTGGCTAATGATAAATGTGTAAGGTAAAAAGCTAAGAAAAAACAATCTTAAGGATAGGATCAAATCTGGCTTATGATGATGTGAGAAGTAACATAGTTAAGCTTTATTAAGGGATAGCCCTATAAGCATCTAAGAGCCTCAACCAAAGAATCAAATCTAGAATATTTAGGATTAAGCACCTTGAATTGCATTTTACTTTCACCAACTACTTTACTTTCCAAAGCTTTAAGCTTTGCCATAAGCTCAAAATTTTCTCTCTGTAACTCATTTCTACACTCCTCCAGCCTTCAAATCTCCTTTGCTACCATTAGAACTATAGAATTATTATCAATTTGGCAAAAAATGGAAAACTCATGTTAGAGAGCCCAATAAAAAATGACAAAAAAATAAAGAAAAAAAGAATCATGCTATAGAGGCCAGTAAACTTTTTTTTTAAAAAAAATATTAATTAAGAACTAGAAGCTATTTTGTATTTAAAATTTTGTTTCATATTTTGGTTCCATAGGGTAACACTGAATGCAAGGCCAAGCAACACTGCCTTTGTCTTTGTCTTCTCATCCTCTCATTAATCATATGTTTGAAGGATCTTTCTCTTCCATGCTCTGCTACCTTATTCTTCTCCATAGGCCAACCTTTTCTTAATAACTCAATAATATTATCTTTCATGTTTTACAATCTATTTTACATAAATGCCTAAGTTAAGATGTCTAAGAGTTTGGGGCACACAGGGAGTGTCTGGTACCCACCTATCTCCTCTATAGCTTACACAACCTTTATTGCCCATTTAGCCCACCTAGCCTAGACACTCTACATGACCCACATAGTCCACATAGTCCTAGCCCATTTAGCCTACTTAGCTTACACACTCCACACGACCCACATAGTCCACACACTCATAGTCCATTCAGCCCACCTATCTCATCGAACCCACATAGTTTACACATGCACAGCCTATACAGCTCACCTTACCCACTTAGGAATTGCACCTGATGCTCATGCTGGTGATGAGATGGATGATGAGTTCCATGATGCTCATGAAGCTGATGCTTCTGGTGTTAAGAAGAGTAGGCCTAGAAGTGGATGGTAATGCAATATGATAGGTAATTATAATATATCATTTTCTTATGTGTTTAAGTTAATATTTTACTAATATTTTGTACTTTTTTCAACAAATAATGATGATATGGTCAAGGCCAAAAAGCTATAAGTTGATCAAGTTTGGAGTTTGGATGGAGAAAAAGTACTAGTTGGGATAAACAATCTTGGTCGGCCTATAGGAGATGAATGAGGTATTTTTTTAGGTGCAATAGGTCATTTGGCGAGGACCAAATACGCTGTAGACTATGAGGCTTGGCTGGACATAGTAGACTCAATTAAAGATGATGTATTTAATAGATTGGTGATGGTATGCAATAGAACTACTTTGGTATTTACAATTCATATTTCATTTTGATACTAATGGATTTTTTTTGTCACAACCATATTTTCAATTTGAAAATGATGACATGGCCAAGTGGCTCACTAATCAAATAATTAAAAAGTGGTGGAGAGATTTTAAAAGAGCCTTGTACAACAAGCATTGCTTGACTTTGGAGCAAAATATTGAACAAAACTACTCCAAAGGCATTACAAGAAAGCAATGGAGAGGTTTAGTCTTAATTTAGGATAAATAAAAACATAAGGTTAGTAGTTTATTTAATTCTATTATGTAAAAATCATTAAAGTTAACTATGCCTGTACTGATAACTGAATGAGTAATTAAATTTTTTTATGCAAGAAATGTGTAGGCAAAATGCACAAATGGAAGCAAGCAAACCATTCCTCATACTACGGGGTCAAAAACATTTGCACGAAAAAAGGATGAAATAGTAGTATAGCCATCTACTTTAAGTGAATACAATTAAGATTTGCTTATGAAATAACTTTTGTTTGCTTATTTAAGTGATAGGCGAAGGAGAGACAAGGCTCCGTTGGATGAGCAAAGTTATGGGATGCTGTCCGTAGGAGAAGTGATGGCTCGTATGTGAACGACGAGGCAAGAAGCATAGGGGTAAGGATTCATTGAAAACTTTATTACTTTTGAAACAGTAATCAATTGATATTTACATCTATGTTTTTTTGTTTGCTTAGGAAAAATTGCAAGAAGCCTTGAGCCAAGCGCACCAAACATAGCTTTTAATAATTTCCTAGACGATACTTTTAGGCAAGTGTTTAGGAAGGAACACCCAGGTCATGTTTGAGGACTAGGCATGGGTGTTTGTCCCACAAGCATGTTTGAGAGTAGTTCTCAAAGAAGAGGTGGCATCCACTCTAGCTGTTCATCAGGCACCCATCCTATGAACCAAGAAGAATTTGATAGGCTTAAATCAAAGCTATGTCAAAATGAGTACGAATTGGCTGAAACACAGGCACAAATACAAGCCATTATGGACTACATCAAGGCCATGGGTAAGTGCATTCCACCCCATTTGTCCATTCATAGGTATAACTTTCTCATATGATATCTTTTAAGATTGCTGATGCATTGTTGAAAAAAATTTCCTGCTAAATTTGTTAGTGAGGATTTGCATATGGTAATTTGCATTTGGTAATGACTGTTTGGTACTGTGAAGTGTAATGTAATATTGATAGATGATTTCAATTCAGCCAAAACCTAGCCAACTAGAAGAGTTCTTTGGGACTCAAACTACAATCTAGTTGAGTAAGTAAGGAAATGAGGAGATGGAGAGGAAGAATCAGAAGAATGGAGAAGGGTAAATGTGGTTTGGCTAAAATCAGGCAGCACCAGTCCCTACATCCACGGTAGCATTTTATTAATCTGGAGAAATTTCTATAGGGTTTTAGTACACAAATTCAACATGCTTTATAGTGATCTCCCTCCTCTTATTTATAAAGGCCAGGGAGGCTACAATTGTAATTACGTAATTTGTATTTCTTTTACATCAAATAATAAATGTACAAGACTACATAGACCCTTGCAATTCAGCTTTTGCAGGTTGCTTTCTGTAGGTGGGCCCTTGTCTATTAGATTTGCAAGCTGATGTATGCTTGTCTCATGCTCAACCTCAGCAAGCTTCTAGCTAAGTGTTGCACTTCGTGAACTAGATCTTCTACCCTAGGGTCGCTAATGTCTTTCGGCCAGCAAGGCCGAGATTGCTCTGGGTGAATCGAGCTCATGCAAAAGGAATTGTTAGGCATGAATGCTAGGCTCGTCTCTTAGCGGGCTGGATTACTACTTTGGCTTTGTCTCATGCTGAATGCATGACTTGTGACTTGGTGACCTCATTTAGTGACCCCAAGGTTAGATGAGCTGGACTTCTTCCTTTAGACTCACTTATTGGGCCTTTTGCCAACCCATTAACAAAGTACTGACTTTTACCATAACATTAACCCCTCAACTCTCAGTCTACTTTGCAGACTGGGAGTTACAATTTGTTGGTAAAGATTCTTGCCTGTAGCTTCTCTTGTGTTGTCATTTTGAATTCAAATCTTTCACTTCATCTGCATCGAGCCATACTTCTTCCTGTGCATGGCTCTCAACCGTTAGTGTGGTAGCTTCACTTTCTCCTGAACTATTCGATCAAGAATAGTCAGATAATGACTGGGTTTCTCAAGTGATTGAGTTGTTTTATTTAAAGCCTGGGAGCCTTTTTACTTGTTCATAGAACTCGATGGGTGCCATAACTAAGCCTGCCATACCTCAGATGGTTTGGCTGTTTGATGAGGCGTATATGGCCTGATGCATACTGGTAGATCTTTCGTAGGTCTTAGATTACTTCCTCATAATGTTATTGTGAGATTTGGCTTTGCTAGCCAGACTCTTTTGTTTCTTAGTCCCAGGGGAATCGGTGAGTCAGGAAAGGAGCTGTTAGCTGTGGAGGAATGTTGAGAAGCTTAGGTGTTTATCGATCCTCTTGCTAATCAGAGTTCATTTCCCAGGGGCTAGACTTCTTTGTAGGACTTTTGACTTGTATTTTGATTCCCCTGGTGTAAATATACCTTGTTGAGGCTTTTAATGAATGAACTCTTTATGCATGTTGTATTGTGTTGAATGTTCTATGTACTATAGATGATAGCATAAATTTTTTATAAATCATAGTTAAATGAAATGCTCAGATAACCAATTGGTCATATTTTTCAATTGAAAATAAGTCTGAGAACCGTGAGTCCTTTTTAGTCAGTAATAGGAAAAAGTGCCTCAGTAGGTCACATGAGAGTAGCATCCTATAGGAAATTGCATGAAAGCCACAAATAATGTGTCGCATGCGAGCTGCAAGCAATCCTTTGCATGAAAGCTGCAAGTTATTAAGTCACATGAGGGTTATGAACATCAGGTTACATGAGAGCTATGCCTTGCGAGCTATACCATAGCAATCTTGTTGCTCAATAGGTGATATGAGTTTTGATCTTACAAGCAATCTCATTGCTTGGGCAAATAATGAGTTTATTTTAGCACCTCCATGCCTCAGTGAGCTCAAGGTTGTGCTAGAATTGAGTTTATTTTAGTGCCATAGTCCTCAACCAGACTAGAGGTCATGGTTGGCAAAGAGTCTGTGGATATTTTTAGCACCACAGCACCTCAACCGGACCAGAGGTCGCGATTGACAAAGAGTCTGTGGATACTTTTAGTGCCATAGCACCTCAACTAGACCAAAGATCATGGTTGGTGAAGAGTCTGTGGATATTTTTAGCACTACAGCACCTCAACTGGACTAGAGGTCATGGTTGGCAAAGAGTCTATGGATATTTTTAGTGCCACAGTGCCTCAATCAAACCAGAGGTCATGGTTGGTAAGGAGTGTACACATAATGATGGAGAAAGTCGGCTGCATACGAGCTTAGAGGGTCATGCACACTTGATAGCAAAGAGCAAATTGGATACATGCAATGAAGAGATTATTATAGGGCTAGGGCAATGGAAAAACAAAGTTTCTTTCAATAGAGATGTTGTACACTAAAATTAGCCTCGTAAGGATAAATCCCCGAGGGAGCAAAGACCAGTCCTCGTGCTTCAGCAAAAAGCTTTTCGAGAACTTCGATCGAACCAACAGATAATAGCAATGACAAAGAAATCGCAGGTGCCGAACCTTACCCTGCTCGCCACGTTACCACAATGCTATGAGGCACAAGCCAAAGGGCCATGTTTCAGCAACAACACAAGTTAGCGATAACAAGTTCAAGGATTGATCCAACGATCGCTACACTCGTACTTGTCGCAGCAACCCTTGCGACTTCTCTAGAACCAAGGAACCCTCGCTTCTGACAGCAAAGTGTCTTGCCTGACATGGCAATGGCTACAAGCCTATGCTGTTGGCCTAAGGAGCCTACTTTTGCAGCCTACAGTTGGACTATGGTCTTCTCACTGTCTTTTCTCATTTATTTGATGTAACAAGCAATTAATGCGTGTAACCTCTCCTTCCTCTATAAATA
>JANHAO010001209.1:0-34488 GCA_026873985.1 Saraca asoca
AAACACAAAGAGGAGAAAGGAAAGACTGACCAGCAAGTGAATGAGCAATAAACTTCAAGATCTCCATATTAAATCTCAAATGTTGTAACCCCTTGGACTAGTTTACAAACTAAGCCAAAAATGAAAGAAAAAATGGAAGAAATAAGGGAGAGTAGAAGTTGCTCGCTGCCTCACGAAAATAACCTAAAAGCTAAGAGAAAAACTCAATGAAAAGTTCTTTTACAAATAAGCTACCTGGGTACAAAAAGGAAGGCTACAATGCTGAGTTGGAAAGTAGGTTTAGTGACAGTCTGAATGGTAGCACTGCTATTGCATGCTCAACTCCATTTTGCAGGCCACTCCCTCCACTTTTTCTTCTCATTTTGGGTCTCCAGCTGGCTACTTTCAGGTTGGAGCAATGGGCTTTAGTTAGATGCCAATTGGGGCCAAGAAAAACTAATTTTGCAGGCCTATTTTTTATAGTTTCTCTACCTCCGAGTTGTAGCCAATTTTTGATAGCCAATTTGACACTTCCAGCTCGGGAAACCTTCATCAAAGTTGTGGCATTATGTGTTAGCTTCTATTTGGGCCTTATTTCACCTCATTTAGACTCATAGATCTCTAGATATGGTCTCTTAAGTGAGCAGAGGTCAGCTACTCGAGAGACAGTATTCTAGCAGTAACTTCATCTCCAAATTCAGGTAACCCAATGAGTGATTTAGCGTTAGAGGTCTTCATGGAAGTTGTAGTCTATCTCTTAGATTTCCTAGAAGATAAAAATCACATCAATTGGATAAGTGTAGCTCAAGTTATGCCAGAGTTATAGAAACTGCTCAATTATGGCCGAAAATGCAGAAATTTAAAAAATGTTGCCAATTGACACTAAATCCTAAATACATCTTAACTTAGCTGGAATTAATTCATTTAGGCTCTTAAAATGCTAAGCATAAGAACAAATAAATGCATCAAATATTGTGTTATCACTCATCTATTTTTGGTTGCTTTTCTGTCCAGCTATAATGGCTAGAGGAAGAACTACCAGAGCTTTAAATGTTATGGTTGATCAACTAGAAGGTCATGTGTCTACAACAAACTCCTCCACTACTCTTGTTATAGGTGTTGCTACCGACTTGCCTCTAGCTAGTTCTTATCAACTTGCTGCTATTGTTAATGGCATCGATAGAGCATAAACCTGGCATCAATGCCAAGAGAGATTAGAAAACATGATGGGAAAATTGACTAGAGCAGTCACAATGCTAGCACAGGCACAAGCTCAAGGTGTGCAAAGGTAGGGTAAGGTTGCTACACCCGAAAATGTTCACCAGCAGCAACAAGCTGGATGTTCAAGCAAAGCTAATCAAGAAGTTTCTTCAAGTCACTACTTGCAAAAACAAGCTTTAGGTCACCGTTCTTGTGACCAGGAAAGTCAAAGGAACTAACAATCTTCCAGCCAATGATCTATGGCATGGGACCTGCTACTAGAAGAGTTGTTTCAAAAGATAAACCAATTGGAGGAGCATCTTCGAGCTCCAAATGATTGAGTTCACTGTGAAGAAAGGTTATCGTTCTCTAAAGAGATTGAAGCACAGCCCCTCCCTCTTAAGCTCAAAGTCCCCGCGATCCTACTATACAATGGGGACACTAATCCTTATGACTATTTGGACACATTCAATGTTCAGATGGATTTGTAAACGATTGATCCTCTAGTTAAATGTCAAGTTTTCCCAGCTACTCTTAGGAGTGTACCTTGAGCGTGGTTCAAAAGCCTTCCAGCTCACTCGATATGTAGTTGGGAAAAATGTCAACAAAATTTCATCAGTCAGTACGGAGCATTGAAAAGGTAGCTCATGCCCCCTACCACCTTGTGATGATCTTCCAACATAAGCAAAAGTGGCTGAAGGATTACATTGCCAGATTCAGGCTTGAAGCCAATTCAGTAGAAAATCTTTCGGAGGAAACCATTTTGGCAATGATCTTTGTGCGACTCCGTAAATATAGAAAGTTGTATAAAAGCCTATACAAGTCCCTGGTAAGAGATCTAGCTGAATTTTATGAACGAGCTACTAAGCAGATCACATGGGATGAAACTTTTGGCATAAAGTCTAAGCAAGAGGACGAGACGAACTACTCCACCCAAAGTAAGAAGAGAAGTGATTAGAGTCAAAAGGCTAACCCCAGTATGTAGCTCATGAAGAAAGCAAGAGCTAAGTGACCTCAATGTCTAGGTCACCATGATCACTACAACATCCTATCAGATACTCTAGATAGGATATTTGCAATGGAAAAGGGAAGAGAAGATTTCAGGACTCCCAACCTTGTGAAGACTCCTTGTGGGAATAGAAACACTAACAAATTTTGCACCTACCACAATGAAATTAGGCACAACACTTCAAATTATTGAGACCTTAGAGATGCAATTGAAAATCTAATTAAAAGAGGCTGCCTAAAAGATTACGTGGCATGACCTACAGGGCAGCAACCCTCTTAGCCTTAGTGGGATCTCGAGTAAGGGCAGACAGTTGTAGTGAAAGCCATATTTTAATCTTGTAATGAAGCATGTAGAAATAGCCTAAATTTTATGTATAGATAGCCTTTGAGCAAATTCTTAACGAAATGATAGTCAGGTAGCTAGCCCCCGAGAAGTGAGCTCCCCTATTCCAACCTATAATTGTATCCTTTAGTTTCAAGTTAAATTGGCATCGTGCTAATGCAACCTACTTTTTAGCACTACATTAGTACGACCAACTTAACATTATCGCATTAGAACGACCTACTTTCTAGCACCGTCCTAATACGATCTCGCGTGCACATGACCAACTTTCATAGGCACCATGTGCATACAATCTCTAACTCATGCATACAACCAACTTCCTTAGGCGCACCGTATGCATGCGACCTCACCATGCATATGACCAACTTTCTCAGGCACCATATGCATGTGATCTTATATTTAATGTGCACATGACCAACTTTCTTAGGCACCATGTGCAATTGACCTTATCATATACACGACCAACTTTCTTAAGCACCATATGCATGAATCACCCACATACAATCAACTCCCTTAGATGTAGCTCTCATGTGACCTAATGCTCACAGCTCGCATGTGACTTACTATTAGGCACAGCTCTCATGTGACCTATGTACTACTCATTAACAATTAAGGCACTCCGATGCCTAGAATCATTGCTCATCGAGAAGCATGATCGATTGGTTATTCAAACATTTCATTTTACTATAATTTGTAGGAATTTATATTGTCATTTGTGACTTGCAGAATATTCAAACACAGCATTCAAGAAACATGAAGAAAAATTCATTCATTGAAAGCCTCATTCAACAAGATAAATTTACATCATAAAGGGTCAAAATACAAATCAAAACAGAAGAAGCCTACGGCTATTACATTCTGGAAAGAAGACTAGCTCCTTGGAGATGAACTCCAGCCAACACTAGCAGGAGGACTGGTGAGCATGTTTGCTCCTCAATCTTCTTGTAGCCGCCCTCCTTGGTTCAGAGCTCCTTTCAAGCTCTCTGTCCAGCACTAAAAATTCAAAAGAAGCCAGGGGATGTGGCTGGAAAGGAAAAACCCCACGGCATCACCATGAGGAAATAATCCAAGATCTATACAAAATCTTTCTAAATCCTCAAAGAAGGACTGCCTATAAAGGCTTCCTATGCAGCAAATCAAACACGTCTCACTAGAAAGGCACACCATCAGAAATATGGGGGGCTTATCTGAGGCACCTATCGGATCACTCAATGAAGAAGGAAGAAGAACTTTCATGCTTTAAATAGACTGATCTGGTCTCATCGAAGAGTCTAGAGAACACCCAATCACTCTCATTAAATGCCTCAGGCGAAAACGAGGCAAACTCGTCCATAATTGTGAGACACGTACAATAACAGGTATGGCCTGGAATAGGTGAAACGATAGGTTGATCGAAGACTTTGACTGTACAGTAATCCATGAATAAAGCCCTTTGCCAACAAAACTGTAACTCCCAGCCCACGAAGCGAGCTAAGAGTTAGGGGGCTAATGTTATAGATATTTTTTGGTACTGCATGAGATGGGCTGGCAAAGGTCCAACAAGTATGTCTAAATGGGGGAAAGAGCTAAACTCACCATATCACTAGCTACACGAGCACAGGATAAGGCAGAAGCCCAGCTTGCCAAGGGACAAGGGACAAGTCCCAGCTCGCATAGCCAACGACCTGCTATACAGGAGCTCGCATTGTCGAAGGTGAGCTCGCGAGTTTAACGTCACTGACCGAAGGCCAACAGCAACTCCAGGCTGAGTCCCAGCTCACGGACGCGATGTCTCGCCTAGCTAACAGGTTCGTTGAGAGTAAACCTGGAGCAAGGACCCTCTTAGACCAAGATTCGTGGGACCAATCTGTAAGAAGCAGCGTATAGGGCCCACCTATAGAAAGCAATCTATAGAAGTCAGCCAGCAGCCTATAGAAGCCATTTTGTAGTAATCTAGACTATCTTATACATTTATTACTTGATGTAATAAAAATACAAATTATGTAATTACGATTGTAACCTCCCAGCCTCTATAAATAAGAAAAGGGAGATCATTGAAAAAAAAAAGCAGAAAAAATCATACTGAAACTCTGTACAAAATTCTCCAGAATCAATAAAAGCTACCGTGGACATAGGGATTAGTGCTGCTCGATTTTAGCTTAACCACGTTAAAAATTTCTCTGTGTTACTATTGTTCTTCCTCTCCATTTCCTCACTTTTTTGCTTGTTCAACCAGATTATAGTTTGAGTCCTAAATATCTCTTCTGGTTGGCTGGATTTGGGACTGAACTGAAATCCACCGTCAACAATATAATAATTAAAACAATAATTAATGTGTATTTCAATATTTCAAATCCTACAATAGGTCCTATTAATTTTGAATGTATTATTTCAGTGATCTTAACTAGAGGAGCTAAAAAAATAAAATCCAATTAAAAATAATGAAGTTTTATAACTTGTATCTGATATATGATAATTAAAAAAAATAATTAATGTGTATTTCAATATTTTAGGGGGGTAAAATTTAAAACTCAGTTGAAGCATTTTAGATGGTATATTAGTAGCACGTAAGATTTTAAGTAGGTTAGTGGAGGCATATACCCTTTCTAAAATATTTGTAACTCCGTTATTATGAAAATTATAAAATAAATAATTTTCATAGAATCAGTTTCATATATAAGAATTTTATAAAGAATTGTTTCAGCAAGAGTCAGTTTTGTTTGCACAATATGATGAAAATTTACATTTTGGCTTGTAAATTAAGTTAAAGATAATTTAAGTAGGATGAATATATATATATATATATATATATATATACAGGGAGAGAGGGGGAAGCATATTGTTGCAGTGTTTTTTTTAGCATAGTAAGTTTTTGCGATTTTATTTCATAATAATTTTAATTTTTAATATTTATTTATAATTCTATTAATTATAATATTATTAATTATAATATAACTTCTTGTAATTATGGTACATCCACTAATCACAAAGGTAGAATGAAATCACTAGGAGACTAAGTTAAAAATTACAAACAACTTTTATGAAAATATTTTAAATTTTAGTAGATTATATATTGAAACTCTCCTTATAAAAAAGGTTGATTGGCAAAGTAAGAATTAACTATGAAATAACCTACATAGGTAGTAAAGTTAATCTTATACAACAAAAATAATTTGTCAAACATATTTTGATAATTAAATTAGTTCTCATATAAAGTTTCGATAAGTATAATATAGATGATTTAAAGAGGAGGTACCTCTTTATTTATATAGGTGATGAGTATAATAATTATTGTGTTCATGAATGAATGATATATGATCACATGTTTTTAATATATTAATGACATAAGCAAGATTCTTGTTCAATGATTATTGCAATCATATTATTTATGCATATTTAAGTCACGCTTGTGTCAGTTAGGGGATTAATTTTCTCAAGTCTTCATGTGTTCAACTTTACATTTAAAGCCAGTTGGCTATGTACAACTAGTTGATCGGTTTAAGTCTAAACCTTCGCTTTTATCTTGCAGTCATTTCTTTAACTGGTTCTAATCAACTATGATCAATTATTCTGTAACTAGAGGTTATTTTAGTTTATATTAATTTTTTTTCAAAAAGAAAGTTTAAAATTCGTGAGAAAAATATGTAAATTTGGAAAATCTGGGGCTGTACGTAGCCACCAAAAGAACTACCTTCGCCATGACATCCACAATTTAGAATTATGTTTCAGGTAAAGCATGCTGAATATAATTTGAATTACTGCTCCTCCGTTTCTGCTCCATGCCTAGAAACTAGACAACATAATACGAATAGGATTATTGGCATCTCTTTTAGGATTCTACAAGTGTAGTAAGCTAAAGCTGGAAATGGAGCTCAAACAGTAAATCTCTGAAAAGAATATATTCCCTCTACAATGTCAAAAACACCTCAAAGTGAACCCTTTAGTTTGATTAACCTGATACAATTTATTATTTTTAATCACTCATATATGAGACGACATATGAATAAAAATTGTTATTAGTTCTTGAAATAGTAAATAATTATAATTTATTAAATTATTTAATTTTCAATTATTTGTAGGATAATAAAATTTGAATTGTTGGTTTTTCTCATGAATGATTATCATATTAAAACACGTAAATGATTTTAGAGAAGTCAGATTCCAAAATAACAGTGAAACTAGGAAGCCGAGACATCACAGGTGAGACAGAGTCATAAAATATAAATAAAATTAAGGAAGAATTATAAGATTAGTGCACCATAAAATCAACTGAGCCCTTGAAAACAAAAAGTGGAAACCATTAATTAGGATCATAATCTGTATCATCATAAACTATATGCATAATAAAGTAACAGTCTGAGCAGTCTTTTTGTTTACAGTTAAACCACCGCCAACCCTTTGGGTTTGGGTCTTGATCTCTCCGAAGATTCAGTTGACACTGCCTTCCTTTTGCTAATAATAATGTTACTGTTAATGTTGTTGCTGTCATTGTCGGAAGTAGCTATGGAGCTGTCATCATGTTGTTGATCAGAACAAGAATAAGGGTTGTTAAGGGATTTCATTAGGTACTGTTGAAGCTTGTCCAGATCTGATAACTGAAGTGGTTTCAGTAGAAACTCCTCTGCACCTCCTTGCAAGCACCTGTCAATTCACAAATATTTGATTTTCAACACTTAATCAAATTTCTTATATGTGATGATTACACAATATATATAGTATATTATATATATGGATTACTGATTTATAAGAATTTTAATCTCCAATCATGTCTAAACCCAAGACTTGTAGTAAGAAATTAACAAAAAAAAACTAATGAAATTGTGACTTTTAGGCTATATTTTATGTAAAAAAAGTACTTATTTTGTTAAATCTAAATATATAAAAATTTAAATCAAATTCTATTTAGTGTATACTTAACAAATGAGATGAATTACTAAAAAAAAAATGACACTATTAAATCTACATTAAAATTCAAACGCATACATAACTTTTTCTGAAAATAAATTCTGCATAGCAAGTTTGATTCTTTTGCAAATGCACATTTGAATGTTGAAGGTATAGTTGTTGTTTGTATGGAAGATGTTTCTGCTTAGAACCTAAGGATAAAAGAGTTGAGAGGCCAAAAACATAAAATCTTACATTGTGATTCTGGAAGGTACATTTTCTGATGACATAATCACAACAGGTACATCTTTCCAAGATGATCCCTGCAGTTGTAAGCATTGTCAATGAAAATAATACAAAGACTATTGAAAAAGAGAAAGAGAAAAAGAAAAAGTGAAACTTTTATCAGTGCTGAATTCTAAATGCCCCTTTCCCTTTTCTTTTTCTTTCTCTTTTTACTGGACTTGCATGGAGCATTTCTTGTAAAAAAGAATAAAAAACAATTAATTAAAACTGTTCAAACAACTTTTGCTCTAACATGTTAGATAACAACTTTGTTTTTCTTTTCTGCAAATGAACATTGAACAGCATTATATATTAAGGTTTATAATTCATGTATCAGCGTTATAATTATATTTATACTAACAATACATGAAATACTGTCATATATTTTTGCATTCTTTTATAAATGTATTAACATAACATAAAGAACATACCAATATTTCAGATGTTGTTGGTGTAATTACAACTATAGCACCACACATGAAATATAAATCCAATATGTTGTAACACTGCAGGGTGATCTGGTTAATTCCTATATATGAGTAAGGGAATGTTTGGCAGTTTTCTAAATCAGAAAAATGTACATGCATGTAATACTGAAGCAAAAAGACAGAGAGAATTTCGGAGAGTTGTCGGAGATTTTGGTTTGACCTTGACTCTTTTCAGTAAATCATAGCCGCTCATTCCTGGCATGCAGTAGTCTGTCATTATCAAATTCACTTTCATTCCCTGCATTTTCCACACATTTAAATGGCTCATTATTACTTTTAAGGGCTATCTAAGACTGCGAGTAAAGTTTAAAATTAAAATTAATTGATCCTGAGAACTAAATCTTAATTACAATAGAAATAACAATTGTTTAGTCCATATCAATCATATACAATTAGCTTTTTATATTTTAATAAAACATGTTTTTAACAAATTGACTGTGAAAAGTTCTGATCTAAAATATGTAGGATACTATTCAAATCATCGATCACTTCTAAATTACATCTTGTGACTTTTTCAACAAAATTTTGATTCAAAATTAATTATTTTAAGCCATACCACACATGCAACTTCTGAGTAAAATCAAGTGCTAAAAAGAAGTGACCATCATCAGATAGCAAAAATGCTAAAGGGAGTTGTTTTAGTGGTGCCAGTAAAATCCGTTTCTAAATTCAAATCTAAAATATTGTGTGTGTGTATATATATATATATATATATATATATATATATATGCATATGTATTAGATGGTTTGTCATTTTATGGTTAAAAAACAAGTATCCTCTATTTTTTTTTTATCCAAAGAAGTGAGGTAAAGATAAGGGAAGAGAAGTTATGGTGACCAAAATAACACATTTAAGCTTGTTATGTGTATTAGAAAATTAAAAATACTATTCTTTTTGGGAAAGCCATTTATATTGTATGTGCTTTTCTCTCAAACACTTGCATAAATTGATCTAATTAATTAATGCATTCCTCACATGCATAAGTTATATAACAATGTTAGTTATACTTAATTTTATTTACTATGCTCTTAAAAAAATTTGAACAGATGGAATCAATAAAAAAATAAAATTAATTAAAATCATATTTAATTAAATATATAATAAGTAAGGTTTGAAAAAAATCAAAATAAGTGTAATTATTAATATATATTATGATCTCTTAAAGCTCCATGATTATGAACTGTAAGGCAAGAGAGGAATAGATTATGCACCAGAAAATTAATTTAAATATTAAATAGGACTCAAATTCTTATTATATGTAGTAATTATAATAAACACATATGCATGCTAGGCAAAATGAATAGAATCCATTGATGTTATAGAAAAATAGGCTAACCTTATGGAAAAGTAACTTTATTGTTATGATCAATCAAGCTTTGCTGTTTACAATTACATACAATACTCCAAGCCATGTCATGAATCCAATTTTATTTTGAAAAAAGGAATTTTAGGGAGAAAATTTTTTTCCCGAAATCCCATGTCCTATCTTTATGGTATGCGTATCTTGTGCCTTTTCTTTTAAAAGAAAAGTGAAAAAAAAAAAAAAAAGGGGGACAAAGAAACGTTTTTTAACAATTAGATTTTCGTGACAATGAAAAAACTGCAGGCAGCATATTTCAGAATCAAATTGAAGAAGAAAAAGCGCTTGCCATTCATAAATTAACCAGCAGAACTAGCCTTAATTTCCTTGACAATTAAAAAATGATTAAGCTGTTCCAATTCAAACACAAAATTAAGGCTTTCTTCTTCACATAATATCACCTTATTATCAACAACAAAAGCTTCAATTAATTATATATTATCCACTAATGGGCTAATATATATATATATATATATGTATATATATGGAGAAGAATCATGATGAAGAAATTATATGATCACCTCTTGTCCTTGAGATGAGGGAGGAGCTGAAGATGAAGAAGAAGAGTCTGAAGAGGTTGAGGAAGCAGTTTCAATGTCGTCAAGCAGGCCAAGATATTTCAAAGCTTTGTCACCAGAGTCCACTAATGTAACTGTAAAGTAAAACACCCAGAAAAAATATATATCAGTTTGGAGAGATTCTTCAAAATATATAAGAATAAAACTCACTAAATTGTTCAAAATATAGATCAGAAACTGATGATAGAGTAGAACTTTTAATTTGAGGATGTTGCCTGAAAAGAAAAAAAAAAGGAAACATATATAATTTTAAAATTTTTGAAAATAAATATTATAAAAGGCATCAAGAAAGTTTTTTTTTTTTTTTCTGAGGAAGATACATAGAGAGATGAAAATAATGGTTGCAAAATCAACCAACCTTTGTAGGAAGAAATCTTAAGGAGCCTCTCCAGAAGCTTTCTGTCAATAAGGCTATCATCTACTGCTAACACATGAAAATGCTCTTCGTCCTCTTCCTGCTGCTGCTGCTGTTGCTGTTTCTCTGGCATTTGGCCATTTTCAAGCTCTGGTGATTCCAACTCCATTATAGTTTTACCTTCTCAACTGCTAAAGAAAAGAAAAAGAAAAAAAAAACTCTTGATTTCTCCGTCTCTCTCTTTGTTTGAGTTAGAAATGAAGCCCTTAATATATATCACACCTGAGAGAGAGAAACATGGTGAATGGAAATGAGAGGTAGCATATGGTTGTCTGTTGTGTCATAGCTTTCTTTTTCTCACTATTACCCAGAACTAATAGCCCTCTTTTTTTTTTTTTCAGGATTGACGAATTGTTTTATTACACATACGTAATTTCCTTATTTAAATTTAAGCCGGTGAAAGAAAAATTTTCTATCCTACTTTAAAATTAAAAAAAAAAGATAATTTATTTCATTTGAAAGTAGATATATATAATTATTTATGAATTCGATTTTTATGAAGGGATAAAAAATAACAAATGTTAGTAAAAGTATTAAGAAAAAAAAATAATAGTCTTTTTTAATAATAATGATGCTTACCCAATTTTTCTTACAAAATTATTATATATTTGAAGGAATATAATTTAAATTAATCTCACTTATTTATTAATAATAATATCTATCAAATTATATATTTGAGCGCAATAAAGGGATTTATTTCATCTTTTATATTTTTATTTTGTTTGAAAGAGATAAGCACAAATATAATATATAAAAAATGATTTTAAATTTTATGTATTTTTTTTAAAAATAAAAGTATAAAATAAAAAGAAAACAAGAGGACACCAGTCAAGTGCACAAGTGTGAGTGCATATTTGTCATTTGCCCCTGTCGTATGAGTTGGTGCAAGAGATGAGAGAGAGACGAGTGTGTGTTGGTACAGTGGGAGGGATGAGAGAGAGATGTTGATATTGTCCTTTTGTGTGCTTCATGCTGAGATCTCTCACTAGATTCTCTCTACACCGCGTTGGTACAACCACCACACATCTCACTCTCTCTCTCTTCTTTTAATTTGATTGCTAAGGAAAATCCTCAAGATATCTTTGTTCCCATTTGGTCATCATCACCATGGAAAAAAGAGGGTCTTGATACAGATTTGATTAAACACTTTGAAAACTTAATAAACCTACCTATTTAACTCCTCATTAACTGATTAAACTTCTATTAATTATTTTAATCTCTTTCTGCAACAATTTCTTTTAAAGATAATTTATTTTATTCTATGACTTTTTTTTGTCACAAAAAAGGAGCCTTAAAAACAAGTGTACCAAGACTTCTATCATTTTTGTTTTTTAATTTATTTTTTTCTTTGATTCTGCTAATGTAAATTATATTATGTCACAATGCTTTGCATTCCAAATTACATGTGCAGGAAGTCTTTGTTCCAACTAACTGATCTTCTAACCTCAGCCTACTTAGCTTGCTGCTATATTGCTAAGGAATGTAGGACGTGACACGGATTTCATATCAGCGATTATTAAGGATTATTGACTTTAGCTTCACATATTCAAGCCTATTATATCCTCTCCTAAGTTTGCAGTATCGTAAATAAAACGTTTTTCTAATATCAATATTGTATTACTTATATATCAATTTTCATAAATACTGCAGGAAAAGGATATATCACAATATTTTCTTTTTAACAAAAAGTATATCACTATAAAAAAAAAAGGGGGGGGGGGGGGGGAAGAAAATGATTTGTCTATATTTGATTGCACCCAAAATTACTCTAACAAAAATAATAAAATCATCCTGAAATCTCACCGAATATCAGGTAAACCAGTGTGCTTACCTTAAATTGGACGTAATGTTGACAAACGCAAAGACCTGACTCCAATTCAAAATAAGATAAAAATGTAGTCAATTTTGCAATTTAATTTAGAAGACTAAGAATAGGAATATAAACTTTGTTTGGCTAAACAGGTCACACAACTAAAATAATAATTACAACTCTGAGAAATGGAAAACGAAATTGAAAAAATTAAATAATAATATATAATATTGTTGGAAATGAAATAGACACAAGTGATAAGCAAAAATTAATTAGTTTCTATTTAAGATAATAAGAACCACTAAAATTTCTAATTTAAGAAATGCTAGGTAAAAATGGACTTTATACTTTATAGTATCTTCTTCACCACATTTACCCTTTTACACTAATGGATGAGAATGGACCACCATTTCATACTTCCATATTGACAATAAGAAGAATACTATGAATGTTTGTATAATAATAGTGTTGGGGACAAGAAATGAATAAAGGTTAAAGTTGGGGGGACCAAAATGAGGGACCCACAAAGCAAATATTTGAAATCTTAAGTGGGTCCAAGCAAATATAATCTTTTGTGGGGTCAGTTTCCTCTTCTGCTATAGATCTCCAATATTTCGAATCTGTTCCCATCGAGGGTGTCCAAAGCAGAAAGTTTTTCCTTTAGGGGTCAGATTGTTCAAATTCCTTTTTCTTTTACTCTCGATTGAGGGACCCAATTGTTGTCTGCCACGTGTTACGCTTTCTCTGTAACCCCAATTGTACGTCTGACAGTGGGATAAAATTCTGACGTGGTTGCACATGTACCGTCAGATCACATCACTAACCTCCAATCGTACAATGATTTTTTAAAAATTCTTACGAGAACTAAATTCATCCATTGTAAATTAAAAATAAATAAATAATATAATTATAAAATCTTCATTATTATTTAGATATTTATTATTCTATCTATCTCCGATTTCATATTTATGAAAATTTGGTGCACACGAGAATTCTCTTATGGCTTACTTTGTTAATTTTCTCACACTCTCTTCCTTCATTGTGTTTCTCTCACTTTGTGATAATTCTTTTTGTGCATTTTTTCTCTTTGGTTTTGTTAGGCTATTTTGGGACAATCCATCGGTGTGTTGGTGAAAAACTGTTTATGACATGGCACACAAATTAATAAATTAATGTGAGGGTAAAAAATAAAAGGCAAATGACGAATGAATCTATGCTTTTTGGCATCAAAGTTATCCGGGATTACTCATTTTCTAATTAGGATATTACTGCATAATTTTTTAATTTAAATTCAATTCATTTTCAGTATAAATCATTATTATATTATCACTCATTTATATATTATTACAATATTAAAAAGTTGTTGAAATTATCTAATTATTAATAGAGAATTCTAATTATTTTTTCCTTTTAATAACATAACATCTTTTTATTTAACAATTCGAATTAAATTTTAATTTTAATTTTTTTATGTTTATCACCTTATACTAAGTTGAAATTATATTTTTTTATTGTAATTATTTTAAGAATTAGTACTATAGAGAACAATTAAATATTAGAAGATTTGCTTAATGCAAACTTAAAGCTAAAAAATAATGCTAAATCACCGGATGCAGTGTATCGAGATGGAACTCTAAAGCTATTAACTGTTTGGTCCCATGATTGTGTACACCTATTTGGTGTTTGTCTCTCTTTTAATAATTAATATTTAGATTGTATAGCTATATAATAATTAATTTGGGTGAAATATAATATATTAGTCTAGATCTAAATCAAGTTAAACAATATTTAATAAGATTTTGGGTGCAACAATTTTCTATCAAATATTTTAGTCATATTTTTTTTTATTAATTTCTCCCTAATGTTGGATGATTATCATTAATGCTCCACATATATTTTATTGTGTTTTCAACCAGCAAATATGTACATGCGTACACACATATGTTGAAATATAAAGGTGAATAATCTAATTAATTTTGAGGATTTCTTACTACTTCCCTTAGAAATGGGGAAGAAGATAATCCATGTGCAAGGTGATACAAAACAAATATCCAAGGCTCCTTGCTTAGTATATATCATTAATTAGAATCAAAATAGAAATTAAAAAGAAAGAAGAATCCGATGCTCAAATTATGCATGATTTAATTATTTATAAAATATAAATTATTTAAGTAACATTTGATATTTTTTTAAAAAAATTATATTTTTTTTTATATTTTAAATTAGATCTTATTTTCTTGTGTGTATCTAAGTTTAGTGGTGTAATCATCTCTATTATCATTTATAAAAAAAACAAATATACCAAAGAAGTGTTTTAATAAACAACACTTTGAAGTTTAAACCATCAATTAGAATAATAATAATCACATAAAAAGTATATTGGAAATGATATTTTCGACCATTTTTCTCAGTTTTCCATTGAATTAATTACAAATACCCATGACAAATCAAAGGAAAAAGACAGAGAAAGGTAAAAAGTAGGAGAAGATATAATTGGATTCTTTAAGTGCATTAAATTTATATCAAAAGATGTAACTGCCGACAATAATCCACTGTTTCTTGCATACTTATCTCAATTTTTTCACTTCGCCGTCGGTAAAAATATTCTACTTATTTACTGATGTTAGAGAATACATCATTTTCACAGCCAAGTTAAGAATTTGGATCCTGAAAGCTTGTGTGCACATATGAATCTCACACATGGACACACACTCGGAAGCATCTTAATTGCTCTGGTTGTGCAACATTGTCTCGTGGGTCATCATGAAAGCTCCTAACTATTAACCCAAACCTAACTCTGCAAGTGGCCAACCTGACAATTTGTATGGCTGCCCGTGACTTCAGAAAACCATTAGGCAACCCAACACTAATCACGCTACAAAATATTGTGGGTAAATATTTGAGAAAGTGATTCATTTATCTTTGACTCACACACAGATTAAATTAAATCAGTTGCAAACATCATACTGATATGTAAGTTCACACGTTGTATCTAGAAATGAGATTTATGTACACTCAAATAACTTGCGTTTAACAATGTTTATATATTATGAAATTTTAAGTAAAATTATGTGCACATAGTATTACACGTAAATACAACATTTCCCACATGTTACAAGAAAAGTTCTCTGTGTATTAATCTACATACACAACATATTTTATATATAAATAACAAATATTTTAATTTTTTTATTATTAATAACAATCACGATTTTAAATTATAATTTGGAACTTTGATACTATTTTTGACAATCAAAATTTTTGTCGCACATATTTCTTTTAATCATAGTCACTGCAAAGCAATCCAATTATAATTTAAAATTGTAATAATAATATTAAAAAAATTTAAAAAAAAAATTAGATAAAATCCAATTCATATATATTAGGGACGAAGCGATTCATTGCTTTGATCTCTTTTAAATCAGAACATTTTCTCACATACTTATTCCTGTATTGAGTAATTTGTTCTTTTTAAATTATTGTTTTAACTTCTAATGAATGCTTCAAATTAAAATATTTCTTTTAAATTAATAAAATATTAAATTAATAATATTTTGTGATAGAATAAAAGAAACAAAGTATACTATATATAAATGTTTTAAGTTCCAATAATAATATTTTACTGTCTACTATAAATATTACTTATCCAAGTGTTTCCTTTTATCCTTTTAAAAATGTGATCACATTAGATTATAAAATATTCTTCTAATATTTCTTATCATACAATATAATTGAAAATGTCTTAATATGGTACATTTATTTTTTCGAATACATATTAAAATAGATTTATATAAATAAAATTTTACATACGTATCCAAAAATCAAATTTTTTGACTCCGTCCGTGTGTATGCCATGTGAATTCAAACATCAAAGTTTATCACGTAGCTAATATACCACCAAGTTAAATCCTAATTACCGCAGTGAAAAGTAAAGACTAGATGATAAAAAAAGTTGATGTCTTTGTCTTGCAAGCTCGCACGCATGCTGCACCAACATTGGTTCCAACTTCCAAGTTCCAAATAAAGAAAAAGTAGACATTAAATATATGTTGAGTTACTTTTTTCTTAACCTTTCATTTCCATGCAAAATAATGCCATCGCACAAGTTGCAACACGGAATTAAAGTGTCTTTGCTATTGCTGCCTGCCTTCTTGAGTTTTAATTAATTAATTAATTAGTCCTTACATTGTGCAATTCCTCTTTTTCTAAAGCAATTAATTGGCCCTTTTTTCCAAGTCATTTTGACTTAATGCAGCAGCAATTTGCGGGACCCTTTCTCACAAGAGAATGAAAATGACCGTGATTATTATTTTAAATTGTCATTCCGTGTTATTAATACATCTATAATATTATATTTTTTTATTTTTTTGTAATTATCTTGAAACTGTTTCTTGCTCGTTATATTTTTTATTTTTAAATAATTTTTTACATTTATAACCTGATTTTAAAGGTTAAATTATTTCTTTATTCCTTATAATCTCACCCCATTTTTAATTAAATTCCTATAATTTAAAAATTTTAAATCTATTTATAGAATTTTGTTAATAATTAATTCGTATAAATATATAATAATCTATTTATAGAATTAGAAATAAAAGACTCAATATTTATTTCTAAAAATAAAATAATTTCATAAAATATCTTAATTTTATTTAAATTATTTATTATTTAAATATAAATAAAAATATATCAAAATTTTATATTAATAATCATTAAATCATATCAAAAAAATTATATTTTAATATATCAATTGCTAATAAAATTGAACAAAAAATAATAAAAAATATCCTATTAAATATAAAAAATAAGTATAAAAATCGAATTCAAAATTTTTATATCGTGAAAGTCTCGTTATAAATTAGAAATCAGGTGAGATTAAAAATAGTTGGAGAATAATTTAATTTTAAATTACTGATGTTGACCGATTTATTACCTTAATTAGGTCATGACCGAATCACACGAGATTTCAAGAGGATCTTAATGGTGGGTCCCAGTTGAAATTGGCCATCACCCCTTCTGTTCTTTTGTTGTAAGCAATTTTCCAAAGAGATGGCCCAACCAACTTTGTTTAGAATTTAGATATGAATTCATCCGCTACCGCTTGCTTTCTTTGTAATTTCATTACAATCACAATCTTAGATTGGTTCTTTTTAGACTAAAAAAAGTGTGTATCAACTAATGTACTAGGATATCTATTTTGATTTCTCTTTGATCTTTAACTTTAATTTTTTTTCAATTAGCAAAGATAATGATGGATGTTGAATTTAAGATATTGGAGCTGGTTTTGGTAATGGTTTGAGTGGGGCTAGGTTCTGGTAGAAAGTAATAAATTTGAAGACTGATAGAGATGGATAGTTGGTTTTAGGATGGACCAAGCCAACTAAGTTCTTGGATTTTAAATTTAGGTGGGATAACATATTTTAAAGAAAAGGAGGGTATGTAGGTGGCTGCATTTTGTACAAAATTGAGTTCAATATGAGAAAGTCATCACTCCCCATGATATGACCAACTTTTCATTTGAAATAAGGATGAACATATTTTCTTTTATTCACCTAGTTTTTGTTGACCTTAATCTTTATTTTTTAAATTAATTAATTTGTGTTTTGATAGCAATAAATTATTTTGGATGAGTTTATTTTGTTTATTTTCAGTAAATCAATATTGAAAAGCCTTGTTTCAATTGATGAAGACTTAGATTATGTCTTATTTTAATTAAAATGTAAAAGTATATGATTATTTAAATTTAGCTTAAATCTTGAAATTAGTTTTAGAATGTTATGCTTAAAAAGTTTTTAAATATTTCATCAAAAACATTCTAACTTATTTTTAAATGATTTATCAAATTATTTAAACTTGAAAATATAATTTTTTTATTCAAATATGAGCTTTGAAATGAGTTTAGATGGTTTTGAAATGAATTTGTAAGGTTTATTTTTTAAAATTTCACCTTGCTATTCGAATCGTTGTGCTCGCAATTATGATCACAATTGCATGACATGTGCTAGAAAGTTTCAAAATATGGTGATTCAAATCAATAATTGAACTAATTTTAGCAATTTTGATCGCAAATGGCATCAAGGGTGCCAGAGAGAGTCTACATTTCAAAGCGATTCAAATTAGCATTTATATTATATTTTTGCGTTTTGAATCGTAAGATTTTGAACTAGTTCTTCACGATTCTGATTGTGAGTCTAATTGTAATTCAAATTTTGAATTTGTAATTCTGATTGCAGAGGGTAACTTTTTGAAATAACAATATTTTTACTATATATAATTCTTACTTATTATAAATACTCATTTTTTACACTTTTTCATTATATGAAACCATAATATCGCAGAGGCAAACAATCACTATTTCACCTGTGCTTCAATTCTTTATTTGTTTTCTTTAATTTGAGATACATTTGGGTAAATCTATATCTATGGACCTTTTATTTGTATTTTGATTGCTAAATTCTTTCAAAGAACTTTTATTTCTATTTAAACACTTATAAGTTTTCTAAGGTTAGCCTTACTTAAGTTAGAAGAGTGGCTAAGCTCTTCATTTTTCTTTTTTGAATAAAATTCTCAAAGGATTTTTTGATTGTAGTAAAGCAATCAATGTAAAGGCTTCTCCACATGTCTATTTTAAATTGAAAAGGACTGATTATTAGTGGATTCAAATCAATGGAAGTGTATGTACACATTGGAGACGATTTTTCAAGGAAAAATCACTATAAATTTGTGTTTGAATCTCTTTATCCATATATTTTTACTTTTTCACCTTATACTGTTGTGATTTATTATTATTCATGCCAAAGTTAAGTTGTTGATATTATGAATATTGATTTACTGATATTTTATATGAAGTTATTTATTTCTTGTTTCTAAATAAATCAATAAGTTTTGTGTAATTTGAAAAGGGATTTTTGAAAATATTTTCAAAAATATAAAATTTTAAAACTAATTCACTCCGTTTTGCTTGAATCTATAGCTATAATTTTTCCATACTTAGTGTTGAATTGTGTATTTAGTGCTGCTCTTTTTTACCATGTTAGTAATTTGATTATGCCAATAAATTCTTTATTAAAGGAAAATTTTAGGAGCAGGACATGTTGCTTCACTTAAAATTATTGGATACTAGCTTATCATGTTATTTTTGTCCCACATAATTTTCAACTCATTTCTACGTTATCTAATTTGGTAGCTATTAAATTAGATGTTGAAGATTAAAATAAATACATGAAAATGGGTTTGATATCATATTAAAAAAAATGCTGCAATAAGGCAACAAACTGTATATTGTGATTCTTATTTTATATATAAAAAAGGTACCGTAAAAATCATGTTATTAAGGAATATTGCTAATTTAGTGGATGACATGGACTAATTCTAAGGGTTTTTTTTTTTAGTTTAAAGATTCAATTTTAAGTTTTTTAAGTTCAATCCAATTACCTTTAAATTGAAAGGGTTTTCTGCATTGTTTCTAAAGAAAAAATATTAGATACTTGTGGACTTATTAAGGTGGAGGCAAACCATTGAATGTAGTATTGTAACGAAGAATTTGGATTGTATGTTGAAATTTTTTCATTCAAATTTAGAAATTTAATGTTGAAAATCTTTTATTCAAACTTTTTCGTCTTTAATGCTTTATAAAGACACTTGGCTTTAGATACTATTAATTGTAATTTTAAAAATAATGAAAAATTCATAATTAAAGAAAAGCGTGGCAAACCTTCACACATAACAAGAAAAAAAAAAGTTGCAATATCCTAAAGCTGTAGTTTAGGGAAAGCCATATCTTTCTTCGTAAAATTGCTTCATGATTTTTACTTTGGTGACTAATCCCTTCTTTCACGCCAAGTCGAATTTTTTTAACCCTTGCTTCTCTAAATTAATCACATTAGTTTATGGTAAGCAGATTGTTTAATGTTCCTAAATAAGAAACAACAAATCTTTTGGCTTTCAATTATTATGAAATGCAATGCTCAACTACTTAAAGATATCAAAAGTTGTTGTGACATATTATTATTATGTATTGCCCCACAAAATGTTTAACTATGCGACAAAATATATATTAAAGTCATCTCCAATTATTATCAACATCACATATAGATCCAACACTCTTTTTGGTTAAAATATAATGATTTTAAAAATAAAAGAAAGGAAAAAAAATTCCTATTTATTATCATAGACATGTAGAGGGGAGCCAGAAGTGGCCTTGCCCCATGATACAACTAGTTTTGCTTTGTGTAAATTTATAGTCAAATACAATATTAATATTTCTTTGACCCTTTAATTTTTTTCTACAATTTATTTTTTTAAAAAAGTTTTTATAATTATAAAGTTGATGAATTATTTTTTCTTTATTGTTTTAGAATTTATATGCCTTTATAATACTTTTACTAAGACTAATATATCTTTTTTTAGAATCATATTAATAGATTATATAATTTAGTAATTTGAATACAGTTTTATATATTGTTATTTTTAAAATTTTCATGTATAATATTTTATCTCTTATAATTTTTTAATTATATCATTAAAAATAATTTTATTTTTTGTCTTTTACATATTAAAACTACTTCTAGCATTTGAGTTCTGGATTCGTCATTATTTGGTATAAATATTTAGCATGAATATCGTTCATCCATCAGATTTCAACTTTATTTCAAATCAGTAAACTCCATTAGACAAATTATGCTTTATCAAGTTTGCTCATTATCATTGAAGATCTTGTGCTAATTTGAAACTGTGACAATCCCACTAAAGGTGAAGCTCATTTAAGAAAGAAACATTGTTTTCACGTTAAAGCTGCTTGAGCTTTATATTAAGTGACAGGTAAAGGAAAATTTGAAAGGATAAGGAATTTATGTATACGTCCTAAATTTTTGGGCCAATTCTGAATAAAATTATCAATTTTAATATGTGGACAAATGGGGTTTTTTTTTCTTTCCTATTATTCATTTCGTTTATATTATTCTAAACACATTATTATACCATCAAATCAATCATGTATAACTAGTGTGAGAAAAATTTAAGATTTTTTTTAGTTTTTTATATTATAAGATTGATGAGCTAATTTTTTTTTAAAAAAAAAAAGACAAGAAAAAATCTCAATGAGGCCTTTCATTGACATGATTATGATGAAGTTTTTTAAGATTGAAATAAATAATTCAATTTAATATTTTTAAAATAGAAGATACATTTAAAAAATAGAATATAGAACATCGTAATATTGATAAAAAAAAATCAAATATATAATCGATTCATTGTGTTAAAGGCACATGGATATTTATTATATATGGGCAGGTCCATAATTTTGTCTTCAAATAAAAGCATATGGATCATTTTAAAATGGTGTAAATTCAGCACTTGGAAATCATGTGGATCTTTGAAAAATAATTAAAATGATAGGAAATCTTCATGTGCAACTTTGATTGTTCCTCTTTGACTCATGATTCCGATACTTTTGAAGACCTCTAGAGATGAACATGTAATAAGTGGGACTATATGTATATCTCAAAGCATATGGAAGAGAAATTGGTAGTATAGAGAGTTAAAAAAATGGAACAGGGTCAAAAGAAACATACTTTATTCCGAATTGAATGAATGAAGATATTGTTGGAATCTGAGATTGGTTTGAGCCCTATCAATTATCATTATGATGACCATATCGCAAAGCATATATGTGCAAAGATCCCCGTGTTAGTCACTCATAAGTATCTAAAGATTTCAAGCGTGAAATTCTACAATTTGATTGATCCCCCATTTTTCTTTTCAACAATTATGTTACATAACCTTTTTTCGATTGACTTATAATTCAAGAGGAATAAGCCAGCTTCACTTAGGATTTATTTTTAAGAGCAAGAGTCACAAATCACTTAATATATGTATAATATTTAGTGTTTGGACTCTGATCATTAAAAAAAGAAAGTCTCAAACAATATCAAATATTATTGCATCATTAAGAATGCCAACCCATTTATGACTCTTAAGTTATAAATAGATAGAGTGTTGACAAATAAAGAGTTATATTCAATGTATATCTTCTTCTTTTTTGTTAAAACAAAAATTATATAAAACTCTTTTGAATTATAAATATTTTGTAATTTATTTCATGTATTTTAAAACTTAACAACATATTCATAAACTATTAATTACACATAATTTATTCATATTTATTATTACTCTATCAATTTTAATAATAGAAATAGGTTATGTGATTTTCACGTTACTTTTTTTAAGTTCTTATGTTGCTATTGGTATTCTATTATGCAAGATTAGGCAACCTCTTATTTTGATCAATTTGATAAAAAAATTGATTTCATCCATAGTTTTCAACTTAGATAATTGTAAAAAAAAAATAATTTCTTATTAATATTTTTTTTGGTTTTTTAAAAAAGAGAGGAAAAACCTAAAGACAACGGCAACCTCTTATTATTATCAATTTGATTAAAAATCTTATTTCATTGATAGTTTTCAACTTAGATATTGTAAAAAAAATAGTTTGTTATTAATATTTTATTTTTAAAAAAATAGAGGAAAAAACTAAAGACAACATAAAAAAATTTCAATTTGTTTACAATAATTTGAAGTTGGAAATGATGAGGTGAATGAGTTTTGGTGTCACGAGGAAACTAGTAAGCCACTTGCAAGTTACGTGATTTGTTTTTTCTTGTCAATTATCTTCAAAAGAAATAAATTCTAAGATAAAGCTTTTCTACTTTTTTAAAGAAATTAATTATAAATTTTATACAAATATAAATACAATTACTTTGCATGTAAGAAGATCTGTTGACATTAAACTTTTGAATGACTAGAAGGTCATGATCATTCACAAAGATCCTATTTCGTTATACTTTAACATAAAATAAATTATGTGATACCTTTTTTAATTAGTTAATGTCAATTTCATTTACCTAGAGAATTTATATTCATTTGGACACATCCACCAAAACTAAAGTGTAATCCACTAACTCTGAGAGTTGGGAGACTTTTTTCACTCATAGTGCAAAAGCAAGGTTCTATTAATTTTGAATTTGAATGTGCATTTAAGCATTCATTAATATGAAAATGTTTTAAATTAATTTTTCATACATCTTAAAGTTATAAAAATATAGGAAAGAGTTCAAAGAAATAAATTTTAGGAGGAAAATTACTTAATTGTGGGAAGAAAATTAATATTTACAATGAGATATCAAATAATTAGAAGATGACTGCTTGATCTTAGAGGAAAACTACTTGATCATGGAGAGAAAATTAGGAAGATTTTCAAAATTAAAAAATACATTAAAAGGTTTCTTTGAAGAATTTTACATTTCCATATTAATGAATAACTTTTTTTTCAAAAATCAAATATTTTTTTATCGTGAGAACTTTCATTTTTTAACCAAATTAACTATAAATTTTATATGAATATAAATATAATTACTTGGCATGTAAGAAAATTCTTTAAAATAAAATTCTAAACTCCAACATAAAACAAATTATATGAGTGTTTTTTTAATTAGTTATGTCAATTTTATCTAACTAAGAGAATTCATACTCTTTTGAACCTATCCACCAAACTTAAAGTGTAATCCTTTACCTTAAGAGTTAAGAGACTCTTTCTACTTACAATACACAAGCAAGGTTCTATTAATTTTGAATTTTAATATGCATTTAAGCATTTATTAATATAAAAATATTTCAAATTAATTTTTTCATACATCTTAACGTTATAAAATATGTGAAGGAGTTTTAAAAGAATTAAATTTTAAGGAGGAAAACTACTTGATTTTCAGAAGATAATGAATATATGCAATTACTTTATGGGATGGCAAACAATTAAAGGAAGCCTACTAGGGAGAAAATTAAAGAGATTTCAAAAATAAATAAAATAAATAAATGAAAAGATGTTTACATCAGGAATTATTAATCAGTCTAATAGTTTTCTTTCTTATACTACATTTTTGCTTGATAGTTTTAAACTCAATTAGAATTGAGTATTATGTTATGTGGTTGGATTTGCTATAAGAAATTAGGTAAAATGGCCTTTAAGATATTACAGTTGCATATTGTATTGTGTAAAAGGTAATTATTTTTTTCTTTTTTTTAATAATTTTTCATAATCCTATTAGTTATGTTTCACAATATAGTTTTTGCTATTGTTTCATGCCTTTGCACAAATCATATTTTCTTATTTATTGCTTTGATCAAAAGGAAATTTACCAATTTGAATTAGTAGTTTAGTTATAAAAATAACCCCTTTTAAAGTGGTGATTTAATTTTTTTTTTCTTAGTCTTTTTTAGGGTTTTACTATTGTTTACTTAATTTTTTTTATTTTTCTATTTTTTTAATCAATTCATGGAAAGTTCTTAACTCGAAATGAAATTTAGCCATTTGAATCATGGCATAATTTTTTTTAATTCATGAAAACTTTTTCCTTAAATTTACGTTACTTCTTTTCGGGATGTCACTCTATGGGCAAGATTCTACATTTTTTTTTATGTCCGTTCTACAGCACTTGATTGTGTCGGTGCTCCTATTGTGACACCAGTTAGTCATTTTTAGTATCCACATGTATTTTATTTCCGTGCAATTGAATATGAAAACTTCTTCTGAGAATGGGTCCAATACCATTTGCTGCATCTTTGATGTCAAATTGTACCAATATTTGCCCAAAATAAAATTCATGTTTTATAATCATTCATCGAGTTTTAATGTTGGGGATCTTTTTATTTTACCTAATGTGTACAACATTTTAAATTCCAAAGTAGCTAGCATCTATTTGTGACCTTTTTGTATATGCATTCACCCCTTATCACATGTTATCCGAGTTCTTATGCATGTATCCTTTTTAGAACAGAACGGAAAAAGAAAAAAGAAGAATTCAAATTTATTTTCTTTTTTAAATTTTTGTTAGTCTTTATCAAATTTCACTTAGAACATTGTAAATGTAAATTTTATAATTGCAAGATAACATGCCTTCATAGAGTTATGTATTTTTGGTCTATTTTGTCCAACAAATTCTTGAAAGAGTTGTGAAATAAAATTTGAAAACATTTAGGAGAGAAATCTGTTTTGAAAAAATTACCTAACAGGTTGCATATACATTTTTGTTTCTAAGGTAATTTTAGAAAGCTCAATTTTTTTAAAGGCAGGATGTTGTTGATTTAAGAATTTTTTAAGAATTAATGACATCTTTTTTAAAAAAAAAAAACTTTCATATGCTTGAATTAAGAATTTTTAGTGAATTAATGACTCTTTACTTTCATACCTGGAATAACACATCATGCATTGAAAATCATTGTCAATTGAATGCTTATTTGTCTTTAATATTTATATTTTTATTTATTTCATTATTTAAGATTTAAAAATAACTTGTCTACTATAAAAATATTCATGTAACTAAAAAAATACTCTGAAAAAATTCCCCTTCTCCAAAACATTCATATTTTTAATAAATTTATTGAATTATGGTCTGCCACTACAAATGATTTATAGTTACATAATCTAATAATTAATTTATTGGATTATGGCCCACAACCATAACTAATGTGTTTTAAGAAGACTAACACTTAAATGTGATTAGGAAAGATTTTTTTTGTTGTCCATATCATTTGATATGTCTAATGCATTTTACGAATAACATAAATGGTTTATAGTTATATACTTATGTTATAATTCATGTTTTTGAGTGATGAAAAGGGATGTTATTTTCTCTATTTTGTAATGGTGTTTCATGTGGCTTATAAGTTTATTTGGTTTGTATATTTAGTTGTCATGAGGCTCAAAGCTACAGACAGTTGAACGTAGAAATATTAGGCTGAGAAGAAAGTTGAGAAGAGTTGACAAGCTAAAAGCCTATAATAATCTACATAAAGGTAAACTGCCAACTTTGATGATCTAAGTTTTGATTTAAGGCAAATTTCTTCTACTATCGTATAGTTTATAAGTTTATTTGGTTTGTAGATGATTTTTAGTAATATATTTTTCTTGTCAGTCATGTTATCAAGTTGCATAAGAGGTGGTTTCTTTTTCTTATTTTTAATGATTTTTCATTTGTGTTTTGGATTAAGTTCATTTTTTTTTCAATTTGGTAGAATCCTATCGGATTTACAATATACCAATTGTAACTTCTTATTTTTTTTGTCACAATTCTCAAATTCCACAAAGATGTAATTAGGAAAGATTTTTTGTTGTTCATATCATTTGATATGTCCAATGTATTTTAGGAATAACATAAATGATTTGACTTCAGATGATTGACATAACTCCCATTAAAAAAAACGGTCTATAAAGATGATGAAGTGGATGATGAAACTCCCATAGGCAAAATGTTGAGTTCTCAAATATCCTGTACCAAGCTAAAGAAATTCATTAAAAAATAAACATAGATTGAACTTTGCAGTTGCCTAATTAACAATCCTATTTTATTGTGTGAATGCTTTGCTACATAAGTAAATGCAAAAAGAAAACATTCCTCTCCAATTATATATTTTGATAGTTAATTTCAAAAATTTATTTATTTTTTTATCATTCTATTGGGAAATAGGATAAATTTGTAATACATTATGTCTGCAACTATTATCTATATGCTAAAAACCTTTCAATAGTGAAGTTTTATAGTCATTTAAGATAAGTATAAAATTTATCAAATTTTCTTTCAAATAACATTAGTACAAATGAGAAAAACAGACAATCATAGAGTTGTCGCAATATAAACATGTGACAATAGGCTCTCAAGCATTAAGACCTCAATCAAATTGCTATCCCACAGAAAAATATCAAACTTTGCTATCCGTGCTATGATAACTATGAATGTCTATTTAACATTAATCACAAAATGACACTTTCTACTATCATAACCACATATCCATAAATGATTGATATACGTACTAATAGCTTAAACATAATTATTTCACTATATAAGGTGAATCAATTGCAATAACTGAGTACAATGTCTTATTGAGGTAACTATAAATGTCTATTCGACATTAGAAATAAAATAGTGCCACTATCACATACATATATCTACAATAGATCATTAATTGGCAAGTCAAACATAATTAGGACTTTCACTTTTTAATTGGGGACTCAACCCTCCAAAATAACTCAAATATAAATAAAATATATATATGAGCACAAATATATATATATATATATATATGATACTTAAGTAGACAATTATGTTATAAACAACAGAAGCACATGAGATCAATCACATTTTATTATTTTACTATAATAACATAATAATAATTAACTCTCCACTCCTTTTTTTTAAATGACCTATTTAAAATTCTACTATTAATTTTTATTTTAAATTTTAACATAATAGCCAAATTGAAGAATTTATTGAATCATATTACAATATACCAAATTTGTACATAAAGATTGATTTAGCAATAATGAAATCATACATGACATTATGTGAGAATCCATGATAGTCCAAAGTACTCTTTAGCAGGTGGTATTCTATTTAAAATCTCCTTAATAAGTTCACTCCTTATAATCCTAATAAAGAAAAGAGAGAAAAAAAATCATATCTAAAATTTCAATAAGGCAGCTACAGCTCTATTAGGATATAAATAGAGACTTGCCTTGTTGTAATCTTACTAAGCCAACTGACCCATTATCAATAGCTCAATGACAAGGCTCACACCACTAAAGTCTACCAAAATAGCTTAGGTGTCATTACAAGCCCAATAATAAGATCACATAATTATTTAACCCATGATAATTATATGTTGTGACATTTATTTAATCCAATATATATTATTCATTAATCTATAGTAGTCCACATAAGAAAATTTCCAATAATCTCCCACTTGGACAATATAATTTAATAAATGACAATTTGAATTACAATATGTGGCCACAATGATAAATGTCAACAACTACAATAATGACACTATTACAACTATAGGTCAAGCATAAGTACCCAATAAAGTAGATCATCATATCCGATAGGGATGCAAATGTCATACATATCTTGAATGCTTATATTCCAACAACCGAAATATAATGTGGAATGTGTGAGAAAACATATATACATATCAAAATGCGATCTGATGTCTATCTTTACAAAATGGTCCATCCATCCACCCAAGATGCCATATGAGAATTAATATTCTCAACAAGATAGTGAGACAAGGTCTAAATATCTCCAATAACATGTCATAATCAGATAATGTGCACAAATAACAATATATGACGAGACATGAATATTTCATTATGAATCTTCCAATAATGATATCTTGAGATAAATAATATATCTAATGTAATTATATCAATTAAAATACTCTCACTAACCCAAAACACCAAAAAGCTCAGCTAATTCCATATTCTTAGCATGATCGTGATATATTTGCACCGTTAAGCCTTTGGTTAATGGATCCATAAGCATACAATCCATGGAAACATGCTTAATGCATGTTTGATGCTTGCGTATCTCCTCTCACAAATTCATGTTTCACATCAAATGTTTTGTGCGAGCATTACTTTTATTACTTTTGAGAGAAGCATACATCAATAGCATTGTCGCAATATATGGTTAAGGGTCTCGAAATGCTCTCAACAGTGCTAAAATCATATATGAATTTTCTTAACCATATAGCTTCATGAGTTGCTTCATAACACGTGACATACTTTGCTTCCATAGTGGAGATCGCTATAACTGACTACTTAACACTTTTCCACAATACAACTCCTCCTACCATCATGAAAACGTATCCAAATGTCAACTTCTTATTATCTGGATAACCAAAAAATCAAAGCCTAAATAACCTATGACAATAAGATCATCAGATCTCCTGGAGATCAACATGTAGTTTTTTATACCTTATAAGTACCTCATAACTTTCTTTGCAATAGTCTAATATCTTTGACTGGGATCATTCAGGTATTTCCCCAATATACTGATGGCAAATGCTATATCAAGACATTTATATACTTGAACATACATTAAGCGACCTACAACATAAGCATACAGGACCATGAGCATAAACCTTTAGATCAAAATGAGCCATCAGAACCATAACAACTCGAAATGTATCTTTTATTGAAACTAGTGAAAAGATTTCTTTATAGTCTATGTCTCTCCTTTGAGTATAGCCCTTTGTTACCAATTTGGCTTTATACTACTAAACTTTACATTAAGCATTCCTCTTGGTCTTAAAGATCCATTTGCATCCAACTAGATTGCAACCAGCAAGCAATTCCATTAGATCCCATACATCATTCCTGTACATTAAAGCCAATTCATCTTTCATGGCATTCATCCACTGAGAAGAATTCACACTAGAGATTACTTTTGAAAAGTTCATGAAATCTAAATCATCATTGACTTTAAAATCACATTCCTATAGATAAATCATGTAATCACTTGAAATTGCTTGTCGACATACTTTTGAGATCTCCTTAAAGGAATCTCTTTAGTTACAACATCTGGTTGTCTATACTTTATCATTGGTTGCTTTGGATCATTTTGTGGAACTATCTGAAATGTTCCAACTAATGGGGTCACTAGAGGAATAATGCTCTGCTCCTTAGTCATTAGTGGGATGACCTTTTGTTCTTCTCTAAAAGAAGTAAAACAAGGTGCTTTACTGTCACTTTTCAACTCATCCTTAAAATAAATAGCATAATCTAATTCAATAACCCTTATAAAATAAGTTTAACAATAAAACATGCTACCTCTAGACCTGCTATAGTAGCTGATGAAGTATCCACTTATGGTCTTTGAATCAAGTTTCTTAGTGAATAGACTATATGGTCTTACTTTAACTTTGCAACCCCATATATGAAAATGCCTCAAACTAAGCTTTTTTCCATACATCAGCTTATACGAAGTTTTGGGCATAGATTTGATGAGAATTTAATTTAAAACATAGGCAGCAGTTCTCAAAGCATCTCCCCACAAAAATTCTAGCAAGGAAGAATGGGCTAACATACACCTTACCATATCTATAAGTGTCTAGTTTCTTCATTCTGTAATGCCATTTTGCTCTGAAGTCCTAAGCATGGTGTAACAAACCTTTATTCCACATTCTTATAGATATTTAGCAAAAAGACCATGGTTTCTACCTATCTCATCATATTTACCATCATATTCACCTCCTCTATCTGAATTAACACACTTAATCTATTTACTTATCTTAAGTTCAATTGTAGCCTTGAATTTCTTAAAAGCATCTAATGACTCAGACTTTTCCATAAGAAGTTCTACTTATCCAAATCTCAAATGATCATCAATAAAGGTGATGAAATATTTATATCTACCCATGGCAGTGGGTGATAAGGATCCACTAACTTCAGTGTGGATCATTTCCAAAACTTCTTGTTTTCTGATTTTTTTTTCCCTTTTCTAGTCTAGTATGGAGTTTTCCCTTGATGCAATCAATACAGGCATTGAAATCTGAGAAATCTATATCATACAAAACTCCATCCTTTATTAATCTTTGCATTCTCTCTCGAGATATATGGCCCAAATGCCTATGCCAAAGCATTAAGGATTTCTCATATGTTTTACCCCTTTTCTTTCCAAAAATTGTATTTATGGAATTTGTAAAACCAGGATCCAAATTTAGTTTATATAAACCACTGCATAAAGAACTAGTACCAACAAGAGTATAATCATAAAGTAAGCTAAAATTCTTATTTCTAAAATGATAAGAATATCCTTTTTAGTTCAATGCAACCGCTGAAATCAAATTCCTTCTCATGAAAGGTACATAAATAGCATCATTTAGTTTTAAAACATGACCAGTGGATAAAAATAAAAAAACTACTCCTATGTGCTACACTTGCACTTTATCTTCATTCCCTAATCTACCTACCAATTCTTCATCACTTGGTTTCATTATATTTCTTAATGCATGTAAAAAGTTTATTACATGAATAGTTGCACTAGTATCCAACCACCAAGTATTTGATGGAATATCAATGGTATTGGATTCAAAACATACTAGAGCTAGAGGGTTACCTTTCTTGTTCTTCTCGAGCCATTTCTTGAATTTGAAGTAGTCAACCTTTTTGTACCCAAACTTATTGTAGAACTTACAAGATCTCTTGAATGAAGACTTCTTAGGTTTGTGACATTGCTCCTTTGTCTTCTTTTTCTTCCTTTCATAATCAGACTTTCATTTGTTGTCTTTCTAAAGTGGCTTATCACCTTGCCGAGAACCTAAACCAAGAGAGAGATGGTTCATAGCTTGAATATTTCCTTTCTTCATATCTTCCTCAACTTAACTAACAATCGATATTATCTCATTAATAGTCCATTCACCCTTTTGGGTATTGTAAGAGATCTTCAGAACATCAAATTGAGATAAGAGAGAATTTAAAGCATACCAGATCAGAAAACTATTTTCCAGGTCAACATTCATTCCTTTTAATTGATTGTGATAATGCAACAGCTTCATAATGTGCTCTCGAACTTCGTTGACTCCTTCATAAGTAGTCTTCTCAAGCAAAGAAAGGTATTGACCCTTTTCAGCCTTGTTAAACTTGACACATTTTCAACAACAAAGTCCATGAAAGCTTTAGCACTCTGTGAGTCTGCAACACTCTGTCTGATGTTTTTATCTATGGTGTACTTCATCACCATCAAATAACCCTATTTGAGTGAATCCATCTTTCATGTTAAGCCATTTTCACAATAATAGACTCATTATTAGTCACAAGCTTTTTCTCTCTTAAAGCCAAATCCAAATTGGTGATCACCAGATACAATTTCAAAGATTCAACTCAGTCCTTATAGTTGGTCCCATTCAAAGTTTTCACAAAGGTCAATTGCATAGGCAATGAAACTGAGAAAAAGTGATTTATGAAATCAGTCATAAATATCAATAGTGCATGTTTAATGTTAATCATGCTATATTTTCTTTTCAAAATATTGACTATGCAACCACAAACAGTATTATGTCTTGAAACCTAACATCGATAGGGCATTTAAGGCTCCATACATAATACAAGAATTAAGCATTATATTCCTAAAACCTAACACCAATAAGGCATTTAAAAATTTAAGAACATAATGCATAACTCTAATACTCGCATTATCACCAATAAACCATGTTAACAACATTACATCGATAGGTATACATATTATTAACATAGCACTCTCCTAGATACAAGCAAATTTTTTTTATTTATTTCAGCAAAATTTTATGCAACTAGTCATACAATAGGTGAATATATAATTGTACAAAATTTTATGGCATAATATGAGCCTAAATCCGATTCTTACATAATTTCACAAAGTTACACATAATGATCCAAAAAATATTTAAGTATGCAAACATCATCAAATCAGCTCATTAAATTACACATAATAGTATAATATGCAAAAATCACACAATAATATTCATGCCCAAATAACATAATTAATATGATTTCTACATAACCATAATTCTGTGCATGTTAACATACAAAATTCAAATAATAACAAGATTGTAGCAAAAATTTCTTTAAAAAATTTAGAAAATAGGGCAATATGTAGAAATCAAATGGAAAAATTTACAAACCAAAATAATATCAAATTGGCAATCAAATAAAGTGGACAAACAATAATTAAAATAATTTTATTTCCCACAAAATTTGAAAAAATATGCATTAAAACTGTCTCGGAGAGTGGAGGCTGACAATGTAATTAGCATAAAATAAGATTTGGTAAAATATTATAGACATAACTTATTTAGACCCAAATGCTTCACAATCTATGTTACTTTTTCGAAAGTAAGAAGAAACTATTTAGCTCAATGGTGCAGTTCAAAGCTATTAAATTTAAGATTCTAGGTTCAAATCTCAAGTTTGACACTTTGGGATTATTATTTGTTTATTTTATTGAGATTTGTTCCAACCAACAGTGAGAAAAAATATAAACTCCAAGTGCCTTACTCAAATCCATAATAATTTTATATCATAAGGATTACATAAAATTACAGAAAAAAAATAATTTGCATAAATTTGAGTTTTTGTACACTACAAGAAAATTGATTTTTTGTGACGACTAAAAAGTCATCACTAAAGGTTGGCCTACTATGATTACTTTTTAGGTCGTCACTGAAAGGTCGGCTTTCAGTGATGATATAGAAAGGCGTCACAATAGGCCGACCTTCAGTTACGACATGAAAAGTCATCATAACAGGTCGACCTTTCAGTGACGACCTTTTTTAGTCATCACAGTAGGTCTACCTTTAATGACGACTTTCAGTGACGACTAAAAAGTCATCATAATAGGTCTACCTTCAATGACGACTAAAACATCGTCATAATAGGTTGAACTTTCAGTGACAACCTAGAAATTCGTCACAGTAGATCTACCTTTAGTGACGACTAAAAGTCATCACAATAGGGGACCTTTCAGTGACGACCAAAAAGTCGTCACAATAGGTCAGACTTTCAGTGATGATGTAGAAAGTCATCATAATAGGTCGGCCTTCAGTGATGCCTTCAGTGACGATTAAAATGTCGTCACAATAGGTCAAACTTTTAGTGACGACCTAGAAAATTGTCACAGTAGGATCTCTCTTCAATGACAACTTTTTATTCGTCACAATAGTTACCCTTTCAGTTGCAACCAAAAAGTTGTCACTATAGGTCTATCTTTAGTGACGCCTTTAAATGACGATTAAAATGTCATCACAATAGATCAAACTTTTAGTGATGACCTAGAAAGTCGTCACAGTAGGATCTACCTTTCAATGACAACCTAAAAAGTCATCACGATAAGTACTCTTCAGTGACGACTTTTTGGTCGTCACAATAGGCCACCTTTCAGTGACGACCAAAAAGTCGTCACAGTAGGTCGATCTTTCAGTGACAACTAAAAAGTCATCACAATAGGTCGGACTTTCAGTGACAACCTAGAAAGTTGTTACAATAGGTCTACTTTCAGTGAAAACTTTTCAATAAAAAATTCGTCACAATAGGTCGACCTAGGAGTAGGACTAGTACGAAAAACGATAACAATGGCCCGAACTGGTGAGGAACTTGCCCGAAATAACTCATTCCAACAAGCGTGCCTGGGAGTAATAAGTGTTAACCCGTCGAGTTATTAGGTTAGCCTGTTAACAATAGGTCGGCCTGGGCTATTGGATTAGCCTGGTAAATTAACCCATTAGTCTGATAATATATAATAAATAATATATAATTAATTAATATGTATATGTATATTAAAATTATAATTTTAA
>JANHAO010001210.1:0-34332 GCA_026873985.1 Saraca asoca
AGTGACGACCTAAAAAGTCGTCACTGTAGGCCGACCTTCAGTGACGACTTTTTAGTCGTCACTAAAAGTCAAATTTCTTGTAGTGAATTCACCAATCTAAACAACCCTAGAAATGCTTACATTCCACCCCACAACAATCAAACCGTACGCAACCCACCCAAAACATAAGCCAGAGTGAGATGTCAGGGAGGAGAGCAAAGAGATTATGCTTGTATTGTGAGGACAAATACACCCCTAACTACAGGTGTAGAAACTCAAAACTCTATGTCCTCATAACAGAACTAGGGGAAGGTGAGGAAGAGGCGAAGGCAAGAGAGACCCGTCAGGTAGAAGAAGTAACAACAAACAATCAGCTGAATCAAGAAGAAATACTAATTTCAATGCATGCATTACATGGGAGTGAAGGGTTTTATACCGTGAAGGTAAGTGGCATGGTTAAGAAATAGAAGGTGCCAATCCTCATTCACTCTGGCAGCACTCACAACTTGGCCAAAAGTTTGGAGAGTAGGGTGGTGTATACATCCGAGTGTCAAGTCTCAGTAGCTAGTGGGGCTCAAATGGAGGTTATGCAAAAGCATGAGGGGCTCAAGTTAACAATTCAAGGAGTAGAGTTTGTGGCTGATTTTTCAATGTTTTCCATGATTGACTATGTGTCATAAATTGTTCTTGTGAACCAATTCAATAGGTAACCATGATTAATTTTGGACAAAATTTGGTATAAAAATCAAATATAAAGAGGAGGTCATATAGTGCGAATTTGGGAACAAATGCACTTGTGTATTATTTTTTCATATTTTTCTTGTTTTAGGAGTATGTACTTTTTTAGCATAGATCGTTTATCTAATGTGAGTAGAGAAATACATAGTTATGATCTTTACATTTTTATCTTTATGTCCATATGAGATGGAGCGTTAGAACCCTTTTGAGCTTAGTGAAAAGCCCTAATGTCAATTAGGAAAAAGCATATTTACTTGTGTCATTAGGACTTTAACTTAGAATGCTGTTTAGGAGGTGGATCCGATGACTCAGGTGGATATTGTGGCACGGACTAAATATCAGAATGTGGTGGCTTAGACACTCTCCATGCACACTCAAAACCATGTAATAAGATATATATTAAATAAAATGGAGTTATGTGCATATGAGATGGAGCGTTAAAACCCTTTTGAGATTGATGAAAAGCCCTAATGTCAATTAGGGAAAAGTATATTTACTTGTGTCACTAGGGCTTTAGCTTAAAATACTGTTTAGGGGGTGTATCCGATGACTTAGATGGGCATTATGGCACGAACTAGGTATTTGAGTGTGGTGGCTTATATACTCTCCATGCACACTTAAAACTATATAATAAGACATATATTAAATAAAATGGAGTTATTCTACTCCTTATTTAAAAAGTCATTTCTCAATGTATACTAGAGGTTACGTTATGTGAGGTGTTGTTTGGTATGCACGAATGCTTCGACAATACACTCATGTTTGCCTACAGACATGTAATATTCTGAATTTTTTAAAATCAATTTTGATAACAAAATAGGAAAAATAAAAATTCTGAAGAATTCAAAATTAAAGATCCGGAGTTATGAAAGACCTAGATATAGTCGAAATAGACTATATGAAATTTTAGAAATATATCGAAGATCGAGTTATTATTATAAATTTACAAATAACAAAAATTCATATTTTTGAAAATTAATTTCCATAAAAATTTGAAAATATCGAAACTAAGGTTACAGATGTCAGGTGAGTATAAAATTAGAGCCATTACGAAAGTATTTAATTTAAATAATTTATATTAAAATTTTATGGTCATTGGTGATGGAAAAGCATGTTAAATTTGAGTTCAAAATGGAAGAAATAAGAAAATTATTAAAAAGGGAAAATGATCAACTTGTAGTTATAGTGAAATTGATCTATTTTCCCCTTTTTTGGCCTCCTATTAGCCAAATCCCTTTTTTCTTCTTCTTGGCTTCAAACCATAGAAGTTATGCAAACTCATCATCTTCTTTAATTTTCCTTCCTCTATATGCCCTTGCTTTTTCTCTACAAGTAAGCTCACTAACTCTTCTTATTATTTTCTCAAATTTTTATTGCTAAATCTTCTCTTTTTCCTCTTTATTTTGATATCAAAATCATGTTAATCCATTAGATGAAATTCAAGTTATGAATTTTTGAAGTTAACTGCTATTGTTTACATCATTATTCAACTTATGAATCAACTTGATTTTTCTAGCATTTTAGAGCTTGAATCTATTAGAAATAGTTGGTTTCTATTAAATGGAACCATGATCTAAATATATAAACTTAGTTGAAGAGAGAAATTCTTGGAAAAATTTGAAAACTAATAGGCTCTTTTTTTGTATTCTTGAAGAGTATAGGCAAACTTGGTGTGATTAGTTGCACTTTTTTTTTCTAGTTGTCAAGGTGAATAATTCTTACCATTCTTGTGAATTAATATATGTTTCTTGCTTATGATCTACTGAATAATTGGTGATAGTTGATGGAAATGGGTTTTATGTTTTTTGAGGCATAGTTTATGATTGAATAGATTGATTAATAAAAGGATTAGTTTGTGATTGAAATAGTTGGGTTTTGTGTATGCTTAAGCTATTAAAACATGTTGTCATAAGACTCTATAGTGTATGATTGAATTGGAAATTGTCCTCCCCTATTTTTTTTGCTATTGCCTACAATTTCTATTTGTGCAATTTGAATTGTAGCTTTTTAAACTAAACCCACGATCATGCTTACAGAAACCCAGCAGTTTTGCTCTTATAATTCAAATTGGAATTTGAACTAGATTTAGGGTGATTGAATCAAACTTCCCTACTTTGTTTTTCAATTCTGGTCATGATCCTAATCATGCTTGAATTTGAAGTTCCTGAATGTTTGCACATTTTAGCGACTAGAGTCATATATTTCACTAAATTCCTTCAAGTCAAATCAAGTCTTTCACATTTGAATTCTTTAATTCTGATAGCAATTCTACTAGAACTTCTTCAATGATTTTGATCATGATCTTGGTCACATTTCTAGAAATTTCTAAACTCCTTGGCCTGTTTTCACACCTTTCTAACCTATATTAGATTTCCTTGGTTTAGTCTTAATTAAACCTTGTGTATCAATAAAGGAATCTTATGAGAATAATTGATATATGAGAAAGTATGGTATGCCTATGAATATGAATGTGAATGTTATAGTACATTTATTGTGAATAGTTATGTTATGTAAAGTGTGATAGCATTTGTATAATATGAAATGGTATGTGACACCATAAATGACAATGAAATATGATAATGTGATATTGATGAAGTGTGATAGGAATTATGAAGCAGATGACTTGTGCATTCTAAAATGATGGAGTGGGATAAGGTTGGATTGGAAAGATAAGATTGGGATTGTGTGAGATAAGACAGGACTAGAATAATAAAGAGATTTAAATTTGTTGTTATGAAATATTTGAATTGCTTGTTGCTATATGGAATATTGCAATATAATATCATGTGATTAGAATACACAAAATGGTGGCTGGTGGCTATAAGAGCCTAACTTAGCATAATGTACTAAGGTAAGATAATGTGAATTTCTTCATATATGAATGTCTAATGATTGATATTTGCTTATGAAGGATTATATAAGAAATAACCATCTAGTTGAGGTATGAATGCTCATATATGTACATGCTTTGTTATTTTATGAGTTCATAGGTTTGATATGTTTTATTCACTAAGCCTCATACTTATTCTTCTATGGATTTTTTTTTATAGATTCTCAAGATATTACAAATCCTATTCCTGAAAAAGTAAGATGGATGACAATCTAATGGAAATCATAACTGACACTTATACCACCATGATCTTGAGTCCTCTAGGAACCTACCAAATAAATATATACTACACCATTATCTTGAAATTAGTAAAATGTGAAATATTGCACGATGTTTAAATTATTCCACTAGAACTACTAAATGTATGTCATGACTTGAAATCTTGGTCATGATTGGCATAAATATCAACTACTCTATTGATAATCACTAGCTTTTAATTTGATTTCATCATTTTCTTATGACCATCGTTCGCTTAGTTTCATTAGTATGCAAGTGACTCAAATCAATTAAATAAAAGAGAAGGGAACACATGTGATCATGAATAGAACATATATATACACACATATACACAAATTTGGACTTATATAATGTATAGAGCCATTGCCCATTAATGCATATGTCTCTTTTAACATTAGTTCATGACTTTTCCAAAATACATCTACTACTCCCTAGCTAACTTAACAACACAATCTCCTACAACACCACAGGTTTCTTTGGGGATAAAATAAAATAAAGTTAGTTTAACCTATAGCATATATGAATCCAAATGTATAGGTTGGACTAACTCTATTCCTTAGGGACTTGATGGCCATGTTATATACATTTTTAAAAGAAGACAAAAAAGAAACTTAGACGATGAATCCCTTAAGGATCAAACCATCCTATAGCCATCATTAATAACATGTTTGGGGGTTGTAGAGGGATGATTTTTACCTCATGTGGTATCTCATAGCTAGCCAGATTTAAGATTATTATATAATGGATCTCAACTTCATGTGCACTTAAAGGACTATCTACTATGGTGGTAAATATATTAGCCATAGTTCCCATTGGATAGTTATCCATCTTACTTGTTCGTAGAGAGATTGGGAACTGATTCTTGAGTATCTAAAAATAACCCATAGAATAATGAATCTAGGGCTCAATGAGATAGATATGTACCAAACATATGAATTCATCATGCAACAAGAGCTATACATACACATGTATATATACCACTAACAATAGTTGGTACTCATATCATTTCCACAAAGGATTATAGGGTATTCAAAGACTTACCACTAAGGTAATTCCTTATATGCATTTCTTAGCATATTAGTCCATTCTAGGCTGATTCTAGCTCTTATAGCCATATGTCAACATTTTGAATTCATCACGTATTTCAATTTCATGATATCATATTTCAACATGTCATGTAACAATAATATAAATTACGTAGTGCATAATAATAATTCAATTATAACCCTCTTTGTTACTCCAATCCCACATAAACCTAGCTTTTTTCCTCTAGCATCTGCTTTATGCCCCTCTTCCATATTAGAATGCACAGATCTAGGATTTGGTTTATTAGTTCTCACCATAATCCATCATTCTCATATCAAGCCTTAAAAGGCTTTCAGGTATTCAGTCATTCCATTCTCATAATGGATATCTCATCAATCATATATTAATATATTTGATTATCATTCATAATATTGTGTATCATTCCATGTCTTATATACATAAATAAGATTTGCATCATATAATCATTTATTGTAAATGATTATAATTCCAATAACAATTATAACCTCATAATATGGCATTCCAATATGTATTTCATGCACTTGTCAAGCTTTCTACAATTTGCTATTCATAGAATCTGCATTTCTACAAATGTAGTTATTCATTATTATCCTGATAATTTCTTGTCTCATATTCACCTTGAATTATAGATTCATTGATTAGAGTTCTTTCATGCATGATAATTCAATTCTTGGGTATTAACTTATGAATTACATTTTTATAGTCTTCTATTTATTATGTTATGGTTATTTGAATTCATTATGAAAGTAACTCCAATAATTAAGATAGAGGTTAGCGAGAAGTAAATATTTGTCGAATAATGTAAATTTGCTAAAAATATGATTAAAATTGCAATTAGAATAATTGAAGAAAAATGAACATGATCGTGATTAGAATCGGAAACTTATTTGTGAAAGGCTTGATTTGACTTAAGGAAAATATAGTTAAAAATGGAAGTCTCCTTGCCAAATTTTGAAAAATTTTGGGAAGTCTAATTTCAAACGCAATTAGAATAAAAAAATAGAGTAGGAATGGTTGATTTGAGTTGTAAAATTTTAGTTAAAAATTTATTTTGAATTGGTCAAGAAAAACTACTAAGTTTCTGCAAGCATGATTGTGGGTTTAGTTTAAAATGGTGCTATTCAACTCACATGAGCAAATTTTGCATGTCAATAACAAAAAAAAAAAAAAATAAGGGAAGCTATTTATCAATCAATATCACATTATAAGATCTTAACATCACATGTTTTTGGGAGCTTAAACAAACACAAACTCAACTATTTCAACCACATATTAAACATTATTCTAACAGATCCATTCAATCATCAAGTTTTATCACATAATCTCAAAAATTCATTTCATTAACTTGCACCACAAATCAATAGATTTCAAGTAAGAATCACATCATAATTCATAAGAGTGGTAAGTATCACTCACCCTAACAGCTAAAACACAAGAAACTTCAATTATTTTTTCAGAATCTCCTATGCTCTTCAAGATAAAAAATAAGAGCATATTAGCTTTCAATTATTCTTTCAAAGATTTCTCTCATTAACTAATCATATCAGATTAAATTATGATTACTTTATAATGAATAAAGCTATATCTAATAGATTCAAGCTTCAAAAAATCAGAAAAATTGGTCTGATTCATGGGTTGAACAATACTATGAATAATGACAGAAAATTTCAAAAATTTATAACTTGAGTTATACTCAGTGAATCAATATATTTTGATGTCCAAATGAAAAGGAAGTTGAGAGGATTTAATAGTAAAAATTTGAGAAAATAACAAGTAAGATTAAGGGCTTACCTAAAGAGAGAGAAAGTGAATGCTTGAAGAAGAAGATGAAACGCTTTGCGTGGGTTATTTGTGTGTGGGAGTGGCTTAAAGAAGAAGGTGAACTGACTGAAGGAGGGGTATTTTGGGGAAAAAATAAGTCAACTTCTCATTGTCTACAAGTTGACTATTTCCCTTTTGAATAATTTTTCTCCCTTCTTCCATTTTAAGCTCAAATTTAACACATTTATCAATTTCCAAAACTCATAAGATTTTAATATAAATTAATTAAATTAAACACCTTCATAATAACTATGATTTTATGCTCATTTGATATTCATAACCTTTGTTTCAAATTTTTAAAGTTTTTCAAAAATAGAATTTCAAACTTATAAATTTTGTTCTTCAAGCATTCATGATTAGATTTTTGATCAAAGGATTTCTAAAATTCATATAATCGATTTATACTATTTCTAAGTTTCTCATAACTCAATTTATAGTTTCAAAATTCTCAAAAAATTTTGAATTTCCCTTTTCAGATTTTTTGAAAAGCCATTTTAGTTCTAAATAAAGTTTGAAAAATTCAGGATGTTACAAATTCACCCCCTTAAAAGAATTTGTCCCTAATTTCTGAATAGTGATGGTAGCTTAACTAGAATGATTTAACTACTATAAATTGCAATTTATTTTAAATGATTATGACAGTTAACCCATACCGAATAAATAGGAATATTTTTCTTGCATATTAGTTTCCAATTCCTATGTGGCTTCTTATTCATTGTATTATCCCCACATCACTTTAACTATCAAAACTTCTCTAGATCTTGACTTCTGAACTTGTTGATTGAGAATAATTATCGATTGTTCTTCATAGGTCCATTTGGTATCTAATTGAATTGATTCTTTCTTAAGGACATGAGATTTGTCTAGAATATATTTCCTTAACATTGAAACATAAAATACTAGATGGATTCCTTGCATTTTAGCTAGTAATTTCAATTGGTATGCTACATCTCCTACATGCTTGATAATTCTAAATGGTCCCACATACTACAATGCTAACTTCCCCTTTTTTTCAAATTGCATAATTCTTTTCATAGGAGTCACCTTGAGAAATACTTGATCCATAACCTTGAAATCTAGGTTTCTTCTCCCATTATTCAAGTATGACTTTTGTCAGTCTTGAGTTACCTTTATCTGATTATAGATCGATTGTACTTTTTCAACCGCATTTGTTATAGGATTTGGCCCTAATAACTTTGATTCCCCAAGTTCAAACTAGCCTATTGGAGATCTACATCTTTGCCTATACAATGCTTCAAACGGTACCATTTGAATACTAGCTTGATAACTTTTATTGTAAGCAAATTCAATAAGCTATAAATGCTTTTCCAAACTTCCCTTAAACTCCATTATGCATGCCTGAAGCATGTCTTCTAGAATTTGAATTATTTTTTCTAATTGACCATCTATTTGTAGATGAAAAGTAGTGCAAAATCGTAATTGAATTCTAATCACTTGTTGGAACAATTGCCAAAAGTTTGAAGTGAACTGAGTACTACGATATGAAATAATCGTCAATGGAACACCATGTAAAGGAATTATTCAATAAAGATATCCATCTGCATACTAAATAATCAAATAGGGCATCTTAACTGGTAGAAAATGAGCTGATTTGGTTAATCGATTAGTGATAACCTAAATCAAATCATAACCTTTTGGCATTTATGGCAATCCAACTATGAAATCCATCATTATGCTCTCTTATTTCCATTCTGGTATTTTGATAGATTAGTGCAATCCTTTCAAATGTTGATGCTTATCTTTCACTTGTTAACACATTAGACATCTTGTTACGTATTCAAGCACATCCCATTTCATACCTTCCCATTAGAACATATCCTTAGGTTGCAATATATTTTAGACATTCTTGGGTGCATTGTGTATGACGAATTCTGTGCTTGATATAGTAAATCATCACATATATATGAGGGTACCCATAATTGTCCTCCCTTTTTAAGTGCTACTATTTCATCAACTGTAAATTTTGAATTTGGTTTTGCTTCCACTTTTTGTTTGAGAATCGCATATTGCAGATCTTGTCTTTGAGCATATTTAATATGATAAGCTATTATTGATTGTACTATCATATGGCGAATTACAGTTTGATTTGGAACTTCCAATTGCACTCTAACCTTTTCAAACTTTGGGTAAAAATACAACAATTTTTCTTCTTTAGAAAGAAAATAAGCTGCACTTGCCGACTTGTGACTCAATGCATCAGTAACTACATTCGCCTTGCTTGGATGATATCATATTGAGCAATCATAATCTTTAACTAGTTCCATCCATCTTCTTTGTTTAAGATTAAGATCCTTTTATTCAAATATATACTTCAAACTTTTATGATTTGTATAGATCACACATGTTTCTCCAAACAAATAATGCCCCCACATTTTCAGTGCAAAACTACCACTACCATTTCCAAATCATGAGTAGGGTGGTTATATTCTTGTTTCTTCAATTGTCACGATGCATATGCAATTAATTTTCCATTTTGCATTAATATGCATCCAAGTCTAATGTGTGAAGCATTGCATTACACCACATAATTACCTGATCTAGATGGTAATGCCAACATTGGGGTTGTTATCAAGCATTTCTTTAATATTTGGAAGTTTTCCACACAAGTAGGAGTCCATTCAAATTGCACAAGGATGCATAAGGAGTTAAAGAGTATGTGAAATAATGTGAAGTATGCTAGAGATTTAAACCTAAATTAGTGGCTTCCACTAGGCTCTTGTAGCCACTTCTTGTACTTGAACGAGCTTAGAGATCCATTTTTATGGATTTCATAGCACATCTACCTTTGTGCAATGGTAAAACTATTGTATTAGTGATGGAAGATAGGCTAACAAAGTACAAACACTTTTATGACACTTTCCCATCCTTTTACTTCTGCTTAGGTAGCCAAGACGTTCCTAAACAATGTGGTCAAGCTACATGGTTTACCTTTTTTAATTATGATTGACAAGGATGCCATTTTCTTGAGCAATTTTTGGTAGGAATTATTTAAATTGCAAGGGGTCCAACTACTAAAGTTAACCTTATACCACCCTTAAACTGAAGGACAAATTGAGGCTCTTAATAGAGTTTTAGATGGCCACTTAAAATGCATGGTGGGAGACAGACCTATAGCCTAGTCCAATTGGCTTTGCTTGATTGAATTGTAGATGTTGATAGTAAAATTTGGTTCTAAGGATTGAAATTTTAGTCAACAGGGATAGTTCTTGAAACCCCAGACTGTAAGCTAAAAATGCAAGTAAAAACCAGGAAAAAATAAAAGAAGAGAGGAAGGAGGAAAAGTAATGGACATAGAGTCTTATCATGGTTTGGCTAAAGCTTGTTTAGGCCTTTACGTTTACGTTGAATTATATTTTTAGTTGAAGAACAATAATTCTGCATGGTCTTATAGGATTACAATTATGCTCTCTTACTGAGATTTTTCTCTATTGTAGCAGAGTGTTTACATGCAAATTTCTCTCTTGTTCCTTGCAGCGGCTCTCCATTGCTATTTATAGACACATGAAGGGTTACAAGTGTGATTTTACAAATAATAGAATGATTACATATGCCACTCTAGGCATTAAATGCTTGGCATTGGATAATAAATGCTAGATGAATCATTGTTAGATATTTGAGGGGTTGATATGTCAGTTTTGAATGATGATCTGTCGATTAAGGGACACATGTCTCTAGTTGCTGACTGGACCTTTTGTACATATTCTTAGCTTGCTACCTTAGTGACCCGTGACCATGTCGATTAACCTTGCCAAGTTTGTTCAATGGGTTTTTTAGAGGATGTCTTTGGTGTTTGTGCTTCTGCTAGTGAGGCAAAGTCTTCCTCAGTGGATTAGGACCTCACTTGGCTTTCATCCTTTACTCATACTTGGTGGGCTGTAACTTTTGCTAAGTGACCCTGATTTGGGCTCTTTGTGATTGGGCTTCACATTTTATTGGCCCTTTGGTAAGCTTGTTTTGCATTGCCTAGGAAACACCCAAACATAAGCCTCCCAACTCTTAGTTCACTTCGTGGATTGAGAGTTACAATTTCAGCAACAAGTTCCTTTTTTGCAGTTTAGTATGGTCAAGCCTTTCTCTTGTGGTATTTCACTTGGTCATGACCTCTTGTTATTTTAATATTATCCTTTAATCCTGATCAGACATACCTTGATCGTCAGGTGAGGTCAGGATTTTAGTTTATCCTTTGATCCTGATCAGGCGTACCTTGATTGTTAGGATTTTAGTATTATTTCTCGAACCCAATTGGGCGTACCTCGATCGTTAAGTGAGGCCCTTTAAAGTGACCGGACATACCTCAATTGTCAAGTGAGGTCAAGATTTTGGTTTATCCTTTGATCCTAATTAGGGTGTACCTCGATCATCAGGATTTTAGTATTATTTATCAAACTCGACCGGGCATACCTTGATCATCAGGTGAGGCTGGGATTTTGGTTTATCCCTTGATCTTGACCAGGCATACCTCGATCTTTAGGATTTTAGTATTGTTTCTCAAACCCAACCAGGCATACCTTAATTGTTAGGTGAGGCCCTCGAACCTTATCAGGTGTACCTCGATCGTTAGGTGAGGCCCTCAAACTTGACCGGGTGTACCTTGATCGTTAAGTGAGGTTAGGATTTTGGCTTATCCCTTAATCCTGACCAGACGTACCTCGATCATTAAGATTTTAGTATTGTTCCTCGAACCCGATCGGGTGTACCTGGATCATTAGGTGAGGTCAGGATTTTGGTTTATCCCTTGACCCTGATCGGGCATACCTTGATCGTTAGGATTTTAGTATTGTTCCTCAAACCTGACCGAGCATACCTTGATCGTCAGGTGAGGCCCTCAAACTTGACCAGGTGTACCTTAATCATCAGGTGAGGTTAGGATTTTATTTTATCCCTTGGCCTTGATTGGGTATACCTCAATCATCAGGATTTTAGTATTGTTCCTTAAACCCAACTAGGTGTACCTCAATCATTAGGTAAGGCCCTCAAACCTGAACGAGCATACCTAGATCATCAGGTGAGGTCAAGATTTTGGTTTATCCATTAATCCTACCTAGATGTACCTTACTTATCAGGATTTTAGTATTATTCCTTGAACCTAACCAGGCATACCTCAATCATCAGGTGAGGCTTTCTTTGCTAGCACTTTGGTACTATCCGCACAAGAGTTTGGTGCACGAGGCACTTCTTGGATGCAAATGAACTGGGAGCTTTGATCCATCATTTATGATTTATGGTGCTATGAGATGATTGGTATGCCCCTCATGAGTCTTGTCTATGACTCCTCAGGTTTTGCTCCTGGTTTGTCATGATTATGCTTGCCCTCAATAGGTCCACATGTCATGCCACTGTCGATTTTTATCAATTTTTACTAAACTGTTAGATCACGAATATCTGGATGGTTCCCAGATCTAATGGCGATGATGCATGTTTCTTATGCTAAAAGGGGTTTTCTTCTTCCTCTCATTTTGTCATTTGAAACTGTAATTCCTTGGCTCTTTTTATCCATCCTTTTCATCATTTCCTACAATCATTCTTCATTGCCCATTGTTGTATGTCCCGCTCCGATTCCCTAGCTATCGTCTAAGTTTTTGCTCCCAGAAAAGCTTCTTCACATGTACTTTGCTTCGGTTGACTACGGTGAGTCTTTCTACATCTAGTGATTTCTGGGTTTTACTGTTCCATAGTCAGAATGAAACTTGTATACTACCAATTGGTGCTAGCAGGCATTGTCCATTTGTGTGCTTTCTTTCCTGCCTGGTCTGGTACATTCAGTCGATTTGTTGGTGGATTATAGGATTTTTGATTTGTCATTTCAAATTTTGTGTTTACTTTCTAAGTGTTATGATTTGATTGTTTAGCTCCTCTTTCATTTGTTGGAATTTGAGTCCTTAGGTATGGTGACCCAGGATATACATGGCCTATCTTGTAGGAAACCGTTAGTCCTTGTGAAGGGTCCACTTTCAGCAACCTGACCACTTTTTTTTCCTTTATGTAGATGAGTATAGGTCATGAATGCCATCGTCGCCAAATTAGGGTTCAAAGTGATGAATCTAGCTCCACATCTCAAAATGTGGAACAGGTGCACCATCTCGATGAGGCAACCTTAGGGAGTGGTGAGGTTGTTGGAGGCTTTACTGCTCATTTTGATCTCGTTGAGGGTCGTAGAGTCACTATAAATTGGTAACCTTTTAGTCACCAAGATTTCTGTTTGCATGTTTCATCTATCTACTATTGCAATCTCTAGTCTGTAGTCTAGACATATCGATTTCATAAAGGATGTTGTGTCATGGTGCCTTGCTCAGATGATTATGCTTTTTATCCACCATTGGGGTTCATCGCCATCAGTTTTCCACACCTTGTTATGGGGCCTAGTTTCCTATTTACCCATTCATCGTTAGCTTCCTCAATAGGGTGAAACTTAGTCCATTTCAACTCACCCCGAACTCTTATACTCTAATAGTCTCCCTGGCATTGGTTTACTCGAGGAAAGGTCTTTCACCACCATTGGCTGAGGTTTTATGCTATCTATACAACCTTAGATGCATGGGCATGACAGATGGGCTATATTACCTTTCAACACGGACGACAAAGCATAAGAGGGTTCTCCCATATGGGATTGCCAAGGGGAGATCCAACGTAGGTCATTATAAAACCCCGTTAGTTTTATATCTCATGCTCATCCCTGCATGACCTTCAGAATTTCAATTTTGTTCGTATCCTCAGTGAGAGGGCTGAGGACACATGAATTTATTGACTTGTTCATATTTGCTTCCTTGATGATAAATTTTGTTTCCTTTTACAGAAGGGACTGACAAGAATCCAGCTCTTGTGATTGAGGATCTTGGAATATTGAACTAGTTTGTTGCTTTAGACAATCTTTAGAATAATTTTTGCTTCAACATGAGCCTCCTATATTCCAACAAACTTGCTCTGGACCTGGATGTCAAGGTCACTCAAGAGATAGGAATCCGTTGGGTGAAGGAAGTTAATTTGGCAAACTTTGGTAAGTCTGAGGAAGTGATAAAGCTTGTCTCCTTGACGTCCTTATTTGACAAGGAAGAGGCTTTATTGGCCTCTGATGTTGACATTACTCTTGTGGTTAAAAGCCATCCTTCAGCTCCTATAATAGCTCCCCCACAAGATCCAACTCCTTCTTCTCATCCTAAGGTGGTAGTTGTTGCTGAGGTTGCTACCCTTTCTAGGTTCCTCACTAAAAAATGAAACGTGGACAAAGGGAGGAAAGTGATTGCTTGAAAAAAGGTTGCATCAAGGGTCAGTGTCGAGGAGTGATCCCTCGACTCTGGTTCTAAAAGAGAAGAATAATGTGGAGGTCCTAATGGACAACATTGATACGATTCTGGGGCCTCGTAAGAGGATCGAAGTGCTAGAGTTTGAGGATCTCTCCATTAGGAAATTGGTTGGCCATAGAGTCCACTTTGGCTTAGCAGTAAGTGATGTCTCTATGCCCTTGTTTTGCTATTGTCTCTGTGATCTAATTAGACTGCCTGGCCTTTCAGAATTTGTTAATGATGATGAAGGTGGACGAGGTACTCTAGGTCGAGGGTAAGAAAAATGTGAGACTAGTGGAGGATTTGGCTATTGCCACTGTCAAAGCACTGGAACTTAAGGGGAAGGTCAAGGGCACAGAGGTCGTTTTGTCCCACAAAATGGCAGATCGTGAAGCTGTTGCCTTGAACCTTAGTCTCATGACCAATGACCTGGCCAAAACAAAGATTAACTTGGATGAGGCTCTTTGATGTGTTGATTGGCTGGCTCAACGGGCCAAAATCTCGGAGCAACGTCTTAATTTAGCAGAGCTACGGACTAAGGAAGCTAAAAGGCAAGTCATGGCCACTATGAAAGAGCTAGAAATGGCAAAGAAGGAGACTACCAAGGTCAGTGCAGAGACTACCCACTTGGTCATGGAGATGGTAGAGAAAGTATAGTCCAAGACTAGCTCTATTTTATTTTACACTATATGGAAGCATCATTCTCAGCTAGACTTCTCTTTCTTTGGTAAAAAAGTTCTCGCAGCCGTGGAGCATTTCAAGAAGAGCAGGGTAGCCAGGGCTTGTTCTTCCAACAAAGATATGGAGTTTGCTGACGGGGCTCCTCTTACTAGGAGTTCTACCCAAATGGAGGGTGGTTCACAATTTATGGAAGCCTCTGGAGGCTTAACGACAGATGACCCCACTGCTGCTCCTATTGACTCTTCACCTTGCAAACGTTCCATACATGAGAGTCTAATTCCTAGAGAGCCTGTCCCTTAGGCCCTGACCTTTGTAGCTTGCAAAATTTTTACTTTTCATTTTTTGATCATATGTATGTACCTCACTCTATTGTATAGATTTTCCCAATATTTTGAGTGACTCTTTCATAGTCCCATACTTGAATGCTTCAAAATTTTGTTTTTTGGAAACAACAACTCTAATGGACTATGATCCAACTAGCATCTTTCATAGAACTTCATCAAAATTTTATTTGCAAACAATCTGATACATACATAAAAATTTTGGAAGAACACCTATGCCTTTTTACACAGTTCTAGGTAATTTACAAGGTTCAGATCTCTATCAGTAATAAGGTCGGAGGTGCATGGTGTTCCAAGCTTGAGGAAATTCTATTATGTCTATATCGGCCAGATGATAGGCTCCATGATCGATGACCCTCTTGATGAGGTATGGGCCTTCCCAGTTTGGCCTTGGGGTTCCTTCATTGGCTTGCATGCACTAGGAAGTACTAAGCATAAAAAAAGATCACTAGTTTTATACTCATTGCTGGTAGGTCACGACTCTCACGTGGGCTCTTTCCCTTATTTGCTCCATGAGGTCTAGACTCACAACGAGCAGTTGATTGTTATCCTCCAGATCAAAGGTGATCCTTTACTGTGATGCCACCTCTAGTTCTACTGGGATCATTACTTTGGCATCATACACCATCACAAAGGGAGTTTCTTCGGTGGTGCTACAAGCTATAGTTCTACAAGCCTAAAGTACCTTTGGTAACTTATTCACCCAGGCTCCCTTTCTAGCCTCTAGCTTCGTCTTCAGGATATGCTTGATTATCTTATTGATAGCCCTGACTTGCTCGTTAGCTTGTGGATGGTCTATAGTCAAGAAGCTTTTTGTAATCCCAAGATTATTATAGAACTTGAGGAACTACTCACTGTTGAATTGAGTCTTATTATCGATCATAATCTACTGGGAGATTCCAAATCTACAGATAATATTATTCCAGACAAATTTTATGATTTTTACAGATGAAATCTTCGTGAACTCTTTTGCTTCTGCCCATTTAATGAAATAATCTATAGCTATTATTGCATATTTGCAGTTTTCACGAGCTGTAAGTAATGGTCCTATAAGGTCCATTCCCTAGATTGCAAAGGGCAATTGACTAACCATTTGCCACAAATAGGCCAGTGGGGCTCATAGGATTGTCACAAATTGCTGACACTTATCGCACCTCCTGATAAGTTTAATTGCGTCTCACTTTATCATCGACCAATAGAATCTCTATTAAAGAGCCTTTTGAGCTAGAGACATCCCCCCAGCATGATTTCCACAATGGCTGGTATGAATTTCTTTAAGGACGGTATCATAATCTGGGTCGTCTATGCATCTTAAAAGTGGGGTGGAGAAACCTTTCTTGTACAGCATGTCGTCGTGGATGCAATATTGGGCTGCTCAAGTTTGTAGTCTTTGGACCTTGAGCTTGCCATCTAGTAGCTTCCCATCTTGCAAATAGTCTAGGGTTGGATTCATCCAGGAGCCTGATATCTTGGCAATTGTCGTGACTACATCCTTCTGCTCTATGCTTGGGGATGATAGGAGTTCTACCGGGATTGCTCCCAAGAAGTTAGCATCCTTAGTCATAGCAAGACAGTCTAAGGCATCAGCGTGTGCATTTGACCTCATAGTGCTAAAATGACTTTAATAGCTCCTAAGCCTTCTACAAGTAGGCTACCATCTTTAAGCCTTAAGCTTGGTATTGTCCTCGCGCATGATAAACCATGAGCTGAGAATCACTAAAAATCTTTATTTTCTCAGCTCGTACCTCTTTGTCTAGCTGTAATCTAGCTAACAAAGCTTCGTATTTAGCTTCATTATTCGTTGCTTGAAAGTTGAACCTTAGCACACAAGGATTTTATGTCCTTTTGGATTGATATGGGCACCTCTGCCCTGGCTTTTTACTCAGTGGATGACCCATCAACATACAGCTCCCAGTATGGAAGTTCTAGTGCCTCTACCTCCTCTTGCATAGGGCCAGTGAATTTTGCTATGAAATCTACCAAAACTTACCCTTTAGTTACTAGTTTAGGGTTAAATTTAATCTTAAATTGGGCTAATTCAATTGCCCATTTGAGGAGACATCCCAAGACATCCATATTCTGTAGGACTTGCCTTAATGAGAACTATGTCAACACGTCTATATTATGTGTTTGGAAATAAGGTTACAGGTTTCTTGAGGCAATTACTAGCCAGTAAGCAAGTTTCTCCATTGGGGAATGCCTTGTCTTCGTGTCCAATAATCTCTTGCTCACATAATAAACGGGAAACTGAGCCCCCCCATCTTCTTGCATCAAAGCTGCACTGAGGGCGTATTGGGATACTCCTAAATAGACAATTAACTTTTCACCCTCATTCGATTTTGACAAAAGGGGAGCTCGCCTGAGATACTATTTGAGCTGTTGGAAGGCAATCTCGCATTGCTCTATCCATTCAAAACTTTTTGCCTTTTTCAAGACATTGAAAAAAGGGATGCACTTATCTATTGCTTTAGAGATAAACTTGCTTAGTGCTGCAACTTGGCCATTTAGGCTTTGTACATCCTTGGGCCCTGTAGGGAATTTCATATCAAGTAGAGCTTGGATCTTCTCAGGGTTGGCTTCAATCCCCTTGCTATTTACCATGAAGCCAAGAAATTTCCCAAAAGTGACCCCGAATGCACATTGGTGTGGATTTAGCTTCATTTGATATTTTCTTAGGATTTGAAACATCTCCCCCAGGTTATAGACGTGGTTGGTGACTCGTTCTAACTTCACCAGCATATCGTTCACGTACATCTTTATCATCTTTCCAATTTGCTCTTTAAACATCATGTTTACCAGTTGTTGGTAGGTTGCTTTGGCATTCTTTAGTCTGAAGGCATTACCTTATAATAGTACAACCCGTGATCAGTAATAAATGAGGTGTGCTCTTTATCTTGAGGGGCCATAGGAATTTGGTTGTATCCTGAGTACACATCCATGAAGTTAAGAAGTTCATGTCCCACTATTGCATCTACCTATTGGTCAATCCTTGGTAGGGGGAAGTTGTCTTTAGGGCAGGCCTTGTTAAGATCTATGAAGTCAATACAAGTCTTCCATTTCCCATTTTTCTTTTTCACCAGAACGGGCTTGGCCACCCAAGTGAGACAATGAGCTTCCCAAATGAACTTGTTTGCTAACAACTTATCTACTTCCTCCTTGAGTGCTTCGTATCATTCGACGATCATCGACCTACGCTTCTAGTGTACTGGCTTATGGTTGGAGTCAATATTTAAGCTATGCAACATGACCTTTGGATTAATCTCGGCCATGTCTTCATGATTCCAAGTGAAGACATCAATATTTACCTTAAGGAACTCCGTGAGCTCCGTCTTCACTCTTGGAGATAGGTTTTTACCTAGTTTGAGGCATCTTCTGGCATCAGCCTCACTTACCCGAACATCTTTGAGCTCTTCAGTTGGACATGTTACCCTTTTAGCATCCACTTCACAAGGATCTAGGTCATTACTTACACCAATCGAGTTCGTGGGTCATGATTCTCCTTTGGAAACTATGTCAACTTTCTTTCTCCTTTTTCCCATTTCGACTACATCCTTGTAGCATGTCGAGCCACTTTTTGCTCTCTCTGTACACACCCAAATCCATTTAGGGTTGGGAATTTTATGGTGATGTCACCATGTCCAGTTCATTCATCATTGGTTGCCCTAACGCCATATTGTACGCTGAGGGAGAGTCTATAATTAGGAAGTCGGTTAGGGTAGTAGCTTGGCAATGAAATCCCCAAGGGTTATAGGACCTTAATTTGTCCGACTGGGACCACCGCATCCTCCATGAAGCCAAATAGGGGCTCTGAATATGGTTTGAGTTAACTAGGGCTTATGCCTATCTAATCGAAACATTGCTGGTACATCACATTGACTGAGCTGCTCGTATCAACCATGACTCTTCATAAGTTAATGTTGCTGATCTTGGCTCATATAACCATAGCGTCATTATGCAGGGAATGCACTCCTCGTGCATCTTCATCGGTAAAAGTGATGCAGTCGATACTCGTCTTGGCTTTCTTCGATGGTCCACCAGCTTCATCGCTCTTCGTGATCAGTACGTGCCTTGCCTCCTGTATGTATCACTTGTGGATCCTCTTTGAAGTTCTTGCAATGTGCGGTCCACCATGAATGGTAAATATGGTCCTTATTGAGGGCATTGCTTCATTCTCAAGAGTTGGCTATCGCTGATGCTGAGCTGGCTGTTGGGACTGCAGAGGTCATTGTCCAGAGGGTCGAACCACATAGTCCCTCAAGTGACCCCTTTTGATGAGGTCTTTGATGGCTTCCTTAAGCGCCCAACAATTTGAAGTATTGTGCCCAACCTCATTATGATAGGCACAAAACTTATTCTTGTCTCTGAGGTGTAAATGCTATAATCGGTTTCATATAAATTTAGTTTAGTTATTTATATGAAATATTGATATCATTTTGCTACTTTCATAAAAAAATCAAATTTTGTCTTTTAGGTAAATTGAATCTCATGAATTATATGTATTAAAATGTAGCATGACTTATAGGGATGGGCACGATAACACTTGAAATATTTCTTACTTGAAGCTCTCATCAATGTCAGAAATTGCATTATAGAAGAAGGCTTAACTAAAGAAGAAGTACAATTGAGAGAATTTACTCAGAAAGTAAGTAAATGATTATTATATATAGCCTTCTTGTTAATTTGGCATGTTTTAATTTTAATTTAGTTTTGTAATGTTTTTGAATTTTTTTTAATCTAATAAAATATTTAAAGTTGTTAAAATTGGAATTATGTTAGGTGATTGTAAATTTTGGTTCAATGGTTATTTCAATAAAAATGTAAATAGTAGTAGATTTCTGAAAAAATATAGCTAATAGTAGAATTTTTTTTAAGGGAAGAGATGTCGATTTTCATAAAAAAAAAAACCAATATTTTTTTTATCCACTAAAGATGTTAGTTTTTATAAATAATTAACGTCTTTAGTGATCAAAAAAGGACATCGATTATTTTATAAAATTGACTTTGTTAGTAGTTGAGAAAATATGTCTATTTATGATAAAAACCGTCATTTTTAGGAAAAGAAAAGATGTCGATTATTCATAAAAAATAAACGTGTAATTTTTTTTTTCATATATCATTTCTTGTTTTACACATCTATTAAAAAATGGACATGAATTGTTATGACCTATCATATCACTCAAATATATATCAGCCTCTAAATCGATATGGTATGTATGAAATAACCGATGTGTAAATGTGTTTCTGTATTATTGAAAATAAAAATATTTTAAAGGAATTGAAGGCATTATGGCAGTCACAAACTACAATAAAGCCAAAAAAAAAAAAAATACCGTTGTGGCAGTTTAGATATGCCAAAAAGGCAAAATATAGTGACACAAATAGTCACCTTTAGTGGCTGCTTAAAACCCCCACAAAATGACACCCATTAAAACATATAAGAAACAATGGCGTTTGCTCCCGCGGTTAGCTAGGAACAGCCAATAATGCCAATATGGCACTTGCCTTTGCGGCATTTTGGAAACTACCAAGAAATCCCTTTGTAGCAGTTTGAAACTGCCAGAAAATATAAAAAAAACTGCCATAAAGCAACAAATTTTTTTGTAGCGAGGGATGGACAGTTCCAATAGAAAAAATACACTCTCTGTTTTTCAAATTTCTTAAAGTCTTAAAGAAAACAATACATTATATGTTTTCAAAAACTATTTTTCGACCCAAAAATGCTATTTTCACTTCTCAATTCTCACTCCCTCACCTACACTAAAATGTAATCAGCAGCTACAAGAAACTCTTTTTCGGCTCTCTTAAGAGAACAAGCTTAACAACTACCAATTAGGAATATTCGATTTAATTGTCATTCTAAAACTGATGTAACAATAGTGTTACTTAAATTAATTCTAGAGAATAAAATAACACTTTAAAAAATTAACCTACTAATTGTATTACTAAAGATAAATCTGATGGAGTGAAATGTACCCTTCCTTTAAATCTTTTTATATCATGTCATTCACTTTCACTTTTCGTTTTCCTACTTAGTCATTAAGAAAATTCAAATTTTACCTATTTTAACCAGACCTTCTAATCCAGTGGTTATTGTTCATGTCTATTGATGGTAAAATTTAATTCTATGGATCCAAATCTTAGTCATCAAGTACGATTCTTGAAACCCCCAAGTTGCAGGCTGATAATGCAAGTTTTAACTGAGGAAAAAGAGAAAAGGAGGAAGAATGATAGACACTAGAGCTTTTGATGTGATTTGGCTAAAGTTAGTTTAGCCCTTTCATCCACAATGGTTTATATTAGCTTTGTATGGTGGCTTCTCTGTGCAGTGCAACAGAGTTATAATTTCAGTACTCTCTCATTTTACAAGTGCTATCTCACTGTTCTAGCAAAGTGTCTGCATACAATTGCCCCCTTTACAATAATCCTTCCTTCTATTTATAGAAATAGAGGGGGTTACAAGGATAATTTTATGAGTTGTAAATTTGTTACATCAAGCATTGAATGTACAAGACAGTTTAGGTGCCTACAAATTGGCTTTTACAGATTGCTTTCTATACATGGGTCCCCTTGATTTAACCTCAATAGGCTTCGAGCTAGGAGGGATACTTTGTCCCATAAGTTGATGCTCTCATCCTAGGGTCATCACTGTCCTTTGGCCAGCAAAGTCAAACTCACATATGGTGATGGGAGCCCGTGTTGAGTGTATCATTGGCTATGCGAGTCGAGACTCTAGGCTACCCTGGGCTTGCTATGGTCTCATTTTGTATCTCAAGCTTGTAGCTCATGAGCTCGCCAACCGAGGTCTCTATCGAGCAACCTTAATGCTTTGAGTGATCTGGGCCTTCTCTAACTGGACTTGCCTTCTATTGGGCCATTGCTAGCTCATTTATACAATACTAGAAAACACCTATGACATTAGCCCCCTAACTTTCAGCTCGCTTTGTGGATTGGGAGTTACAACTCACTGATGAAAGTTGAAGACTATGATATGCGACATTGTCATTTAAATTCTTATTCCATCATTTCATTTGCCTATGCCGTCATTACCACATTTAATGTGCACATTTTCCCATGCCTACCAATACGACAATAACGGAGCTCAAATTTTTTAGACCATCAGATTGCGGGCAAATGGTTAGGAGACTAAAGCTATATCATATGAGAAAGTCCCCTTTTTTTCTCTCATTTGACACTTTGGGTTTTCGGATTCTTGAGTAATAGTCTCTAGTTTTGTCCTCCTACATCATTAATCCTGTCGTTACTATAGCGGCCAATCGATCTGCTTACTCAAAATCCATTTTGCTTGCATCTGTTCTGGAATTTGATTCACCTTTTCGACATGGTAAGCCTTTCCAGGACTTTTACTTTTAGAACATTTGATTTCACTACTTTCTGGTATTGCATTATCTGGTTCAATGTTGAATGCATGTTATGCTATTAGGACTCTTGCTAGTTTGAGGGTTGTCAATTGTTGGGTTTAGCTTGCTATTCCCCATGCTTTAGTGATTTGATAGGCTTTGTTGGATAAGCTCCCCCTTTGAGTTTTAAATATTTTTGGTTTGGAATGGTGGCTTGTGGCGTATGTGGTTTGCTGCATAGGATAACTCTAGTTAGAGCAGTTATTTCAAGGATGATCTACCTTTGACAACCTAACCATTTTCTTTTCTCATTTCTTGGTGTAGATGGCAACTCATAAATGCCAAGGCCACCAAGTAGGGAGTAATGACGAACCCAATTCCCCAGCCCAAGATAAGGAACCAATGTTTATCCCAGTCGAAGCATCCTTTAGAAGCGGTGAGATCGCTAGACAATCCATTCTCCGTTCTGATCCCGACAAAAGACAACAGCTTGTTGGGAGCCCTTTGGATCACTTTTTAAATGTTACCCTTCAACTATTGAGTTGGATGAGCTTTGAAACATAGTTAAGGACTACCGTTTTCCCGAAGGCTGTTGTCTTATAACACCATGTCTTGATGACCATGCAGCCTATCTTCCTCGAGGGTTTACTATTATTAGTACTCATCATATTGATGCCGGGCTCAAATTTTTAGTTCGTCTATACATCATTAATTTATTGAATAAATTGAAGCTTTGTCCCTTCCAGCTAACCTCGAACTCTTATTACCAATTCATTTCCTTAGCTCTCATGTACTTGAGAAATAATCTTCTACTGCCATTCATGAGAGTTTTGTGCTACCTTTATAGTATTAAGAGTATGGGTTATTTGGATGGGATCTATTATCTTTTAGCTCAACATCCTAAGTTCAACAGGATTCTGCCTCAAGGGGAGGCTAAGAGTAAATTAAATGTGGGGAGGTATAAAACTCACTGGTTTTATGTTTCATGCTTGTCTTTGCATCCCCTCTATAACTTTAGTTTTGTGTTAACCCTTGGTAAGCAAGCTGAGGTCATGCGAGCTACCATGAGTTCACATCATTGCTTCTGACGTCTTGTTTTACTCTTTGCAGTCGAGGCTTGCAAGGTGAAGCCATAGATTGAAGTTAAGGAGGCTGAAATAATACACCGATTTTTTACTATCGACGATTTGAAAACTAATATGAAGTTTGATGATGACCTCCTTTAATCCTACATGCTAATTTCATCATTGAGCGTTGAGCTCACCAGTGAGACCAGAGCTCGTCAAGTCAGGGAAATCAATCTAGCTCATTTTGAAGATTATGAAAGCATAGTGAAGCTCATTCTTTGGGATCCTTCTTCTGACAAGTCTGAAGAGCTCGAGGTCGCTACGACCTCACCAGGCCCTAACACCATGGCAACCCCTTTTATTTCAAATCAATCCTTTATGTTGACTAAAATGTCTCCTTAGGAGTTAACTCCCTCCTCACATCCTGAGGTGACCAAAGTGGTTGAGGTTGCGGTCACATCTGAGCCCCCTACCAAGAGGCAAAAAGTGAACAAAGGGAAAAAAGTCACCATTTCTTTAAAGTGAACAACTTGCAAAGTTGTGACTGAGGAGCATTGTCCGAGCCTCGGCCTAAACATGCAAGGGTATTTCAATTTTTTTTAGGAAAATATTGAGGAGATTTTGGGATCTCACACCAGCCCCCAAGTATTGGAAATAGACAAGATCTCAAGTGGAGGCCTTATGCGATACACCATTTATCAAGGCTTGTTGGTAAGTGGCATCCTTTCACTCTGATTGTTTTATTTCTTCGTGATCTAGCTTAATTCATTTAATTTTCAAGAGTTTGTTGGGAATCATAAAGATAGGGGAGACATTCTAAGCCTGGAAGGAGAAGAATGCTAGACTCATGGAGGACTTGGCTGTTGCAATGGCAAATGCCTTAGAGCTGGAAAATAAGGTGCGGAATGCTAAAGTCCCCTCGAGGGAAGCTAAAGAGGCTTGAGTTTACGAGGTGGAAAATCGTGAGGCTATCACATCTGAGCTTAATAAACCCATTGAGGAGATATCCAGAGTAAAGGGTGATCTGGCTATGGTACTCTAGGGCCTTGATTTGACAGTGCAATGATTCGAAGCTACAATATGATGGGCTAAGGCTGCCAAGGCAGAGCTTGAGGCAACTAAGAGAGAGGTCACTCTAAAACAAGAGGAGGTTGGTCAAGTCAAGGCTGAGACTACTGAGTAGGTTGCAAAGGTGGCAAAAAAAGTGGAATCAAAGACATGCTCTTCTTTCTTGTATACTCTGTGGGAGTGGCACCCAAACATGGATCATTCCTTTTTTGGAGAGAATGTCCTAAGGGAAGTAAAAAGCTTCAAAAAGAAAGCTACAAAAGCTGCAAGGATCACTTCTTCCAGTAAAGGCGCGAGATTTGCAAGTGGGGGCCCCTTGTGAAGGGAGCTATTTAGAAAGAGAGCGATCCACAGGTGGTGGAAGCTCTTGATAACTAAACAAGGGATGACTTGACTACCATGCAAGATAACCCTACCTTAGCTCCTTGCAATTAGACCTCTTAGGATAAAATTTTGCAATTTCAAACTTCATTTTTAAGCCTTGTATTCAATCACGAACTTCTTCTTATGAATTCACCTCCTTGAGTGAGGTATTAGATTTTCATATTTTGCATCAAATGCTTTATGGAGAATGACATGTAGGCCATCATAGATAGATCTTGCAAGCCATAGCTCAATAATGATTAAACAAAGTGCTCAATAAGTTAATCGACTTTAGTGAGCAAGACATAATACATGATCAAATACTGAAACAATTGAATAAATTGAAATAAACAGCTTCAGCTAGAAAATTATAAAAGGATATATGTGAAGTCGAATGCCCAATCAGACATACTAATGCTTCCTAGATAGCACAAGATTTAAGTGCTTAATTAGGCTACATGGATGTTACTTCAGGTATGATGTTGTATGAGGATCTTGAGCAACAGGTCACATGATAGCTATGAGTAATAGATTGCATGATAGCTACAAGCAATAGGTCGCATGATAGCTACGAATAGTATGTCGCATGAGAGCTATGAACAATAGGTCACATGAGAGCTGTGTTGGCGATCTTATGCCAGATTGGGGGCAATCTTGTACTCAAATGACTGTCTTATAGTCGAGCAGTTATCTTGTAACCGAGTGATAATCTTGTTACTAGGTGGCTATCTTGTAACCGAGTGGTTATCTTGTAACCAGGTGGTTATTTTATAACCGGGTGGTAATCTTGTTACTGAGTGGCTATCTTGTAGCCAGGTGGTTATCTTGTAATTGGGTGGTAATCTTGTTACCAAGTGTCTATCTTGTAGCCAGGTGGGGTTACGCACACTTAGACTTAATTAGTTTTGAGTATAGCTTGCCTCCCTGTATAATAATTCACTAAAATTTCATGCAAAGATTAGTATAGAAATTTAGAATATTTTCATCAATTTCTAAACTATATTACAAAATTAGAAAATGGCCCTTGTTTCGGATGCCTATACTCAGTTAAGATTTTGTTGAGGGTGCTAAAATTTCTGTCCTGAAGACTCCACCACATATTCTCACAAGCAGCCTCTTTTGATGAGGTCCTTTATGACATCCTTGAGTATCCAGCACTCTGAAGTATTGCGTCCGATCCCATTATGGTAGGCACAAAACTTGCTTATGTTGCCTTTGTACTTATTAGGAGTTGTAAGGGGTGGAAGCTTCTTGAAGTTCTTCTTATCCTTTTCAGCTACAAAAATCTTATCTTGAGTGTCTGAAAGGACACTATAAGTTTCATAGTGATCTTGATGTTAAGGTCATTCACTTTTGGACTTCTTTGCAAGTTGGCTATGAAAGCTGTCTTAGACACTTTCGTTTTCACTCCTTTGATCAAAGCTGTTTAACTCATCCTTGGGTCAAGGCCTCTTCGGACCAAAGGTCTCTTCCCATCTTATTTTCTTGGTGGTTTGCTCATAGAATTCACCTAAGTCCTTAACTGGGGACTTGTATAATTCTTTATATAGCTTCCCATCCTTGTGGAGCCCAACTGAGATTGCCATGAGGATGCTTTCGTTTGAAGGACTCTCCATATTTTTGACATTATGTTTGAATCTGGAGATATAGTCTTTTAGCAACTTGTCCCTCCATTGAAAAACTATTGTGAGATGACAAGTCGATGGGAGCTACCTTTTCAATACCTTGTATAGGTTGAGGAATTTTGTTTGGCACTCTTCTCAGCTGTGAATGCTACAAGCTGGAAGATTCCTAAGCCATACCCATGGTATTCTCCTAAGGGTGGTTAGGAAAATGTGACATTTAACCAATAGGTTGGTCGTCTGAAGATCCATCTGGACATTGAAGCCATCTAGGTGATCGTATAGGTTATTGTCTCTATCATATAGTGGGATCATGGGAACCTTAAATCTATAGGAAAGAGGCTCTATTTGGATCTCTTCAACAAAAGGGGTCCTTTTTTCATAACAGTCCTATTGGTCTTGAGCTATAGGTCACTCTTTGAGCCACTGCGCCGTATGAAGCAACTCTTCGATCACAGGATCTTGTGTCTCAGATCAATGGCAAGAGGATCGATGGCTCTTTGAATCCTCTCGATTGTAGGAATGACCATCATGATTTGAGACTTTGCATATGATCTGGCTTAAGCTTCCTTTTCAGTGTGAATTCTTTCGATGGACCTTCGACCTTAATCGTGAATTGTGCAAACGAACGGGTCCAGTTTGCTGTTGTTTCCCTCCAAAGGATTTTTCTTGCTGTGCTCTTGGCTATTGGGGCCTTCTCCTGGGCACTGCAACCCCAATTGATGCTCGCACACCTTGGGTTTGTGTACGGGCCAATGCCTTAACTACATCAGCCAGTTCCTTCACTATATTTTCAAATGCCTCTTGATGCTAGTGCCATCCTTGAACTCTATCAGCCTCAGGAACAACAAGCTAGTGATGAGTTTGTGATATCATGCTAATGATAAGATCTGTTGCATGGATAGGTGAGGCACCCGTGGTAGGGAGGGTAGAGCCCTCTAGTAATGATCCGTGCTGCTCCACATGACCCTCAGGTTGGTGAGCGGCAACACTAGTGCTCCTAGTGACTCTTCCTCTTGCCATGGTAGTCATGCAACAAATGAGAGAGAAAATGTAGTGGGGGCCCTTCCTCTAATACCAAAATGTTGACAGTAAAATTTGGTTCTGTGGATCCAAATCTTAGTCAACAGGAACAATTCTTGAAACCCCCAAGCTGTAGGTTGATAATGCATGTTTTAACTGAGGAAAAATAGAAAAGAAGGAAGAGTGATGGATACCAGAGCTTTCAACGTGGTTTGACTAAAGCTAGTTTGGCCCTTACATCCATACTAGTTTTTATTAGCTTTGTATGGTGGCTTCTCTGTGTAGTGCAATAGAGTTACAATTCCAATGCTCTCTCATTTTACAAGTGCTCTATCACTGTCTTGTCAGAGTGTTTGCATACAGTTGCCCCCTTTACAATAATCCCCCTTCTATTTATAGAGATAAAGGGGGTTACAAGAGTAATTTTACGAATTGTAAATATGTTACATTAAGCATTGAATGTACAAGATAATTTAGGCACTTGCAAATTAGCTTCTGTAGATTGCTTTCTACGCATGGGCCCCCTTGATTTCACCTCAATGAGCTTTGAGCTAGGAGGGGTACTTTGTCCCGTGAGCTGATGCTCTCGTCCTAGGGTCATTGCTATCCTTTAGCTATTGAAGTCAAACTTACACTCGGTGATCGAGCCTATGTTGAGTGTATCATTGACTATGCAAGCCAGGACTCCAAGCTACCCTGGGCTTGCCTTGGTCTCGTTTTGTATCTCGAGCTCGTAGCTCACGAGCTAGCGAGCTAGGGTCTCTATTGAGCAACCTCAATACTTCGCGTGATACGGACCTTCTCTGACTAAACTCGCCTTCTATTGGACCTTTGTCAGTCCATTTGTACAATACCAGAAAACACCTATAACATTATCTTTAAGATTTGTAAGTCTTGTGTTTGATTCCTACTAGGACTTATTTCCTCTCTCCCCTGTGGAGCAATCCCTATTCCCCTTACTCTCCTTAGCTCAATAATTTCATATGTAAAAAAAAAAAGTATTTAAATAAATATATATATATATATATCATAATTTTTGTTGAGGGTATTTATGTCCTTTCAACCACTAGTCAAATATTTTGAAATTTGATTCGGAAGTAAATCTGACAAAGCTAGCAAATTAAGATAATTATTTTAAAATTGGATAATGTCATAATAAGTAAAATATATAAAATAAAATTTTAAAAAAAAAATTTTGATGCTAGCATTATTAGTAGTGCAGTGATATCAAATATTTCCTTAGAATTTTTTCCCTCTTTAATGTCATGTGTACGTTAAGTGGCTTGTCACTTTTCCTATTATTAGAAAAAGAATAATAAATCTTGACTATTTTCTTTATGCAATTTTGACTATTTTAATTTCATAATTTAAAAAATCATTAAATTTTATAAATTTTCAAAGAAAAATAAATGATGTTGTAGAAAAAAATTATTAATACTTAAGAAAAAAATATATGTTAGAAGAGAAAGCGCCAGGATATTTTGGCTGCTTACACACGTATATAAGGCTGCCTGCACACATAAAAAGCGCGACAATAGTTTGGCGTTGTCTCTCCTTGGCTTCTTGTCTTGGATGTAAGGTTTGACTCTTCCCACCAATGTTTTTAAAAAAAACAAACCCTCGAATCCGAAAGATCAGTGGATCGCAATTCAACTGCTTGAATCGGTGATCCAATTGGTGTGTGTGTATATATACATTTTTATTAATTTCTACATTCAGTATGTAAAAAATTTTAAATTTATGATATTTTCTATTCATAAAAATAATTATATGACAAAAAATATATTTAACATAATATAATGTAAATTTTATTTCAAAATATTGTTTATATTTTTTGAATTTATTATTCCTTAATTTTAACATCGATTGTAGCAAGACATTAAAACATCTGACTTTCTCAAAATATAAAGCCAAATAGCATTGAGATTGCAATGCTGCGGTAAATAAGGATTCTCTCCGCTGAGTGATTGCTCAAGTCAATAAGGATCTACTTTTAGCCAAACTGGCTCAATTCGAAATTTGGACCACTAACAACGTCTTGGCCCAATTCAGGATTTACTTTTAGCCTAATTGATCCTATTGGGATCGGACCGATTCAAATGATTTGACTAAATTCTGGCGGGTTAAAAACAAACTGATCGTTGGTTCCAATTTGAAGTATGAACTAAACTGAAGTTTGGGTTGGATAACGGTTCAACCAGTCGAACTGATCTGTTCGGTTCAGTTTTATAAACATTGCTTCCAATTTTAATATTTGAGACATACTCGTTTGATCTGAGTCAAAACTAGCAGATTCATGGCAAATGACAATCTGATTTATAAAGGTGATCTGGTCTGTTTGTCCTGATGGGAGTTGCAAACCAACCGATCCAGCCAATATGATCGGATTGGCTTTCACAACACAGCATTGGCCAAGGCTGAATAGTTATGAATGAGATAGACTTTGAAATTCCTACTATTTTATCCAATATCTCTACAAACCATTAAACGGTAATATAGATTTAATTCTTTGAATTATAGTAGTATAACGAAGAATACAAGGGAAAGAAGCATTACCACATATCATACAGATATATAAAATCATGCAATTTACAATTTCAAGAATCGGTCATTTCCAAGTTTTGTTAAGTACGTTGTAATCAATGTGATCAACACACCTATTTTAGAGAATATTCATTTCTTTTGCATTTTGCAAACAAAACAAAGCTATCCAGTCATTAAAAAAGTACTAACCTTTCTCGAATGACAAGTAACATAAATAGGTTATCAATTCTTTCCCTTATTCCCAATCTTCTAAGTTTCCCCTTCACTGTGCCTTTATTACATAAAATATATATTCTTTTCTTGACGGGTTTTCAAAGTGCAAGTGGACATATCTTATTTTTTGAACTGCAAAATTCTATCATAGAAGGGATTAAAATATAAGTAGTTGAAAAATTTTATGACAATATATTAAATTTTCTGATGTCATCTACAACGTTTATTAAACGAATTTAAAACATGAAAAAAAAAATTACAATCCAAAATTTCTTTAAATGTTATTACCACCTACACAAGTGATGCCTCGTCAGGATGTTTCACAACTCAATTTGAGTATCATCTGTTTTACTCATTTTGAGTATAAAAAAATTACTTAAAAAAAATAGAAAAGAAGTGAAGTCACCCAACGTAAGCTATTGCTTTAACCTAAGCGAACAAATTGTCGATGAGAAATGCTTAGGAGAGGCATCAATTTAACCTCCAAACAAAAGAGAGCCTCAAAAGAGTCACCAAAATGTGAAGCCAATCTAGTGATTTGCCCCAATTATAGCATGGTAAGATGAATCTAGTTTCTGAGTAATGAACAGATCTCAGCTCATACCGTTGCAACGCATAACCGTAAAGCTGTAAGGCACGAAGTGGATCATCTTTACATCATTGTCTCAAACATGGTTAAGAAGGTGAACTCAAGTCCCATTATTGATAAGCGTCTTGAGTTGAAGGTAGAACCTTATTCATCCTCTCATCCCCAAAAGAAAGACAAAAATGAGTTAGATATGAGTGATCATTCGAAATTAGTTAATTTAATGGATCTCTCGATTATGTGAGTTATTATTTACTTTTTTTTTTGTTAATGGGTTTATTATTTACAATTTGCATTCTATCCTTTCAGTATGGAAAAGACAAGGTTTCAAGTGGCAGTAAAATTTTGTGCCAACATGTCGTGTATTGGAGGACATTTCTTCTCAGGTCTCACTTTTCTGATCTCCTTAATTTATTTGATGTTTAAATTTTGTGAAATGAAGACAGAGAACTCTTTTTTTTTTTCCTTGGAGAAATTGACATTTTAAGAAATTGAGAAGGTAATTATCATGACTTAAACTTGTGATGTCAATTTTATCATAAGATCCTTTAAATCATTTCTATATATCAGAAAAATTATTTAGGTTAAATTAATCGTTACCTCTTTATATTTTCACTCTTTTTTTAAGTGATTATTTATAACTATAAAATTTGAAATTATTGAATATTTTTAGTTTTTATTAAGTTTCTAATTAGATATTCGCTATCAATTTTCTATCTAATTACCATTTAATCTTATATATGTGACATCTAAATTTCTATTTTGTATTCTATATCACCATTTTTTATTCCCTTTCAGCTATTTCATGATCTGTGCCCTATGGTCCGAAAGAATGGAGAGTAGGAGATGCCCAAGGTTTTGAAATAACAAGTTAAAGGAGAAAATGCCTAGTCTTTTTCTCTATGCACGTAGCTCAGTTTTTTTTTCTAGACTAAAAATGTTTTGAAAACTATTGGAGGAAATAAAAGGAAAAAAAAAACTATATTTTTTTTAGCCATTTTGTCTTACCCATTGAACCTCATGTGCGTCTCATCACCACAAAGTCTAACTTGGAAAATAGTCTAACTTGGAAGATTATTATCATGTAAGATTTCTATTCATCACATCCACCAAAAAAAGAAAAAACTAATAAAATTTGATGGAAAATTGACATCAAATATCCAATTAAGCACTTTAAAAAAAAAACTATAAGTACTCAATTGTAACTTTTTCAAAACATAAATAGTCACTTGAAAAAGAGTAATACAAAGAATTTCAAATTATTAAACAAGTTCTTAGTTAAAATTCAGACATACTAGTTATAATATAAAATTAGATTACATTTATTTAGTTTTATGAAAAGATTTATATTTCATGTGCGGCCGATGTAATTAGATTTAAACCAGTGGTACATGATCTTATGCCATGTGTTTATATCGTAATTAACTCAAAGAATTTTTAAAAAGAGTTTGAATATTTGAAAAAGATTTTTTTTTAAAAAAAAATGTAGAAACTAACTTAGTGAGACTGTGATGATGAGTTTACCCTTTGGGCAATAACTATAGTTAAGTCGAACATTTTGTAATAAGATATTACTTATATGATAACACTCAAAAACGGGTAGCAAACGCTCATCGTCCATAATTCCTCTTTTTTGTAATAATTAAAAAAAAAACCTTACTTCCTGCATTTTAGGAATGTACTCGACCTTTTATATTTTAATTATAATTTTTCCTTAATTGAATAAATTTCATAGAATTATTATTTTTTACATTTTTTTTTTTGCATTTGTTAAAGAAAATAGTAGGCTAATGGAAATCTTCTTTAAATTGATCATGTTGAATCTCGTTGCCAAATTGTTGAAAAGTTTTTGATTTAATATTACTCTTTAAAGACAATTTAATTAGAAAGTTTATTTAATTGATTAGATTTTAGTATATTAAACTTATATTTTTTTTTGTTAATTATATTGAAGTCATAGCCTATCTATACAAATTATTCAAACCCTATCCTAAAACCTTTTAATTAGTTAGTAACATGGACCCGCTTATGTGTCCGTGATGTAAATCTAACAACATAGACAAATAGCCCTCAGTTTGTGTTACAAGATAGCTCTCCATTTCTCTTGATCTTCCTCCATGTATTATTAAAACAAATCATAGTGATTTTAACTTTAATCCATTTATTTGATTCAGGGACCTCATATCCGAACTTAGTGGGAGGATTGCGACAGAATGCAGTCATTTTATCACTATGTGGGAAAAGACCAAGCCCCAGATTGGTAACTACAAATACATGTTTATATATTTAACTTTGTACACTAGATTGGACCCTTTTCTGTCTTTTTCTAATTAAAGACGTTGCCAGTTGCAGACATTTTAGAAGATTACTTGGGGCGTTTGAAGGTGTTTCAATCTCCTCCAAGAGTTTTGCAACTTCTAACAGCTTTGATCTTCCCTAAGGATAATCCCTATCCTGAAATCAATGATAACACTTCCAAAACCTTGGTTAGTATTCAACTCAGTAAATGTCTAAATACATCTTCAATTCTAATTTACAACTAGTTTAATGTCATGAATGTTAGCCTTACTAAGGAAATTGTTAACCTAGCTAGTACAATTGCTTTGCTATCTTAAGTTCTCTGGTTTTGATGTTAAAAACAATTTTGAATTTGACAATATATTTTAGTGATTGTTATTTGTTTTGCAAGATCAAAATATGAGATTCAAAAGATATACATTAGTTTTAGTAATTATTTTATTTTTACTAAGATCTTTTGTAAGTAAATTATAATCTAATTTGATTCAAGTGAATTTCTTAAAACAGATAAATTGAGCTAGAAAAAAATCACTTGAAGTTAGCTAAAATAAAATATTTTTTAAACTAAGTTTTCAAATAATCTTTCACAAGTGCAAGTTTTATAAAAATTATTTTTTACTGTATGAATTGATTCACGAATTGATTTATACTAAAGATCTTGTGAAAATGCACTTGAATCAATTCATGAAGAAAAGTTTTGAAAAATATTTTTTACCGAAAGTTAGAAATTTTTCCTGAATAGATTAGGTAATCGATTCAAGACCTATTCATATAATACTATGATTCGATTCATGCATCGATTTGGTCATAAACTTTTTTATGATATTAATAAATAAATCGATTCACAAATCAATTCATTAATTGGTAACCGCCTTGAATCGATTGACGAATCGATTCATAGACTAAAAATTAATTATGTTCAAATATTGGTTTAAACAACTATAAATACCCCTAACCTTATTTCAAATTCAATCAATTTTATCAATTTTCATATTCTTCAAATGCGAAAAACACAGAGCTAGTAAAGCTAAACTGGATTTATCACTACCTCAATAGATTTCATCAATTCAAAGGATCTTGAATCAAATTTGAGGAGAATTCACATTAGATATTTGAGATATTCATCTCAAATTGTGG